>VJXU01001888.1:0-16274 GCA_008694245.1 Ganoderma sp. BRIUMSc | reverse complement strand
CGTTGCGTCTCGTATAGTTTCCTTTTTAGTACTTATTCGCATAGCTGTGTCGGTCGTGTCCCGCATCCGTCCCTTGCTCACGCCCGCCACTTATACCCGCACTCAGACGTCCTGCACCCTCAGTCTTGCTTTCGCTTCCCGCGTGCTGTACTGAGGGTGAGCTACCATACAGTCTCTCTGCTTACTTACATTGTACTGACATGTACCTTAGCCCCGCTCTCGCGCACTACAGGTACATAATAACATCTCAGTCTTGCTTTCGCTTCCTGCGTGCTGTACTGAGGCCCCGCTCTCGCGCTCTACAGATTCACGCTCTCACAGGTTATGAGCCCTGCGTAGGCCGTAATCCCGCAAGACTCACACGCATCTCGTATCCCGTCGTATCGCCGCTCCCCTGCTTCTATCTGCCGCCCGATCTCGCTTCCCGTCATGTCCGCGTCTACGTCGCTCGCCGATTTCGTCAACGCCATCGACAAGCTCGAGGTTCGAGGGAAGAACTGGGTCTCCTTCAAGCGAAACTTCACAATCGCTGTTCGCCAGAAGGACGTTTGGGATCACTTCGATGGTACGAGTCCCCGCCCCACTCCTGCTACTCCCGGCGCCCCCACTGCGACCGAGACAAAGGCTCTCAAGGAGTGGAACAAGGCCGAGAACACAGCCTTGTACCTCCTGCTCCTCAAGGTCCCTGAGTCTATCCTCTCAAAGTACGAGGAGCTCGACACCGTCGCCCTCATGTGGACCGCGATCAGCGACGAGTTCCAGAAGAAGTCGCTCCTCGCCCGCACCAACCTTCGAGCTGATTTCATGGGCATGCGCGCGACGCCCGGCGCCGATCTACACACGGAGTTCGACCGCGTTCGCGCCGCCTACAGTGAGCTTCTGAATGTCGGTATCGCCATCAGCGACGGCGAGTACTCCTCCATGCTCGTATCCTTCCTTCCGTCCGAGCTCTCGTCGTTCGTTTCGCAACTCTCTGCGACGGCGAAGCTCGCGCAACGACTCAACCCCGTCCAAACACCAGCCACGCCGGCTGCGGGAACCGGAACCGCTGCCGGCACCGACAAGCCTGTCATCGCCCCCGACCTCCTTATGGAGCTGGCGCTCGAGGAGTGGGACAGGCGGCAGCTCGACAAGAAGACGAAGGCGAAGGCCAAGGACCCTGGTGTCGCAGCCGCGGCACTGTCGAGCGAGAAGCCCAAATCGAAGGGCAAGCAGGGACCGAAGCGACCCGTCGGGGTTTGCTGGACGTGCGGCGGAACCGGGCACAGACAAGCTGTCTGTCCGAGCCCAAACACAAATTCGAAGGACACCAAGAAGGCCAAGGACGCCCCGAAGCCGCAAGCTGGTGCTCCTGCCGGGACAGGTGCCGTCGCAACGGCGTCGATTGTCGAGGTCGACGACGTTGCAGGTGCCTGGGTAGTAGCCCCCGTCGTGGACGGTCCCTTCCTGCGCGATGCCTGGTCCGACGACGGCCTCTCTACGCCTGAGGTCTCGGTCAGCCCGCGCGATGCCTCGACATACGACAACGGCTCGATGCCCGAGTTGCAGTCTGTCAGCGATGGTACCGCAGACTCGATGCCCGAGTTGCAGTCTGTCAGCGACAGCACCGCACCGTCCGAGGACGGATGCGACCGCCCTGGTTCTACCGCGAACCATCCGCCACCGCCGCCCGAGCCTGAGCCTGTGCCTCTGTCGGTGCGTCTCGCCGGCGTTGCCACCTGGCTCGAGGAGTTGCCCCGGCCGGGAGAATACGAGGACCCGACCCCAATCGACGTCACAATCGCCGCTGCCGTCATGCCCCCGAACGTCGCAAACGCCGCGACGCCCTCTCAGCCAGTCGACCTCTACGACTCGGGCGCGAGTCATCATATGTCCCCTCATCGCCAGGACTTCGTCTCGTTGCAGGAGACGACGATGACGCTCAGCGCCGCCAACTCCCAGACCTTCCGTGCCGAGGGTGTTGGGGAGATGATCATCCCTGTGCCAAATGGGACCGCCGCGGACACCCGTATTCGCCTCACCAACGTCCTCTACACGCCAGAGGCCACCTACAACCTCATTTCTGTTGGTCGCATCGACGACGCCGGCTACTCGACGACGTTCTCGGGTGGCCAATGCGTTATCATCGACTCCGAGGGCTCAACTGTCGGCAAGATCCCCAAGGCCGGTGGGCTGTACCTTGTGCGCCGCGAACGCGACGACGGCGCGGAGGCAGCCGCCGCTGCTGCAACCTCGAAGGTCGAGACCCTGACGGAAATGGAGGCGCACCGCCGTTTCGCGCACATCCCCATCCGCGCGATCCGTGAGCTCGTCACGCACGGTTTTATCACTGGCGTGAAGCTCGTCCCATCCACGGAGCCACGTACCTGCGAAGCCTGCATTCGCGCGAAGGCCACTCGCAAGCCCGTGCCGACGAAACGTGAGGGCACTCGCGCCGAGGAGTTTGGAGATGAAACGCACTCCGATACTTGGGGCCCAGCTCGCGTCGCCACCCTCGGCGGTCGCAAGTACTATGTCAGCTTCACGGACGACGCAACTCGCTACAGCACAGTCTACCTCATGCGTCTCAAGAGCGAGACGTTCCCGAGCTATATCTCCTACGAGGCCTGGATCGAAACCCACGAGGGCGTTCGCATCAAGGTCCTCAACATCGACCGCGGTGGCGAGTACTTATCGGACGAGTTCCTAGCCCATTTGGACTCGCGCGGTGTTGAACTCAAGCTGTCTGTGCATGATACGCATGCGCACGCTGGCGTATCCGAACGCCTCAACCGCACCGTGATGGAGAAGGTCCGTGCGATGCTCATCGCGTCGGGCCTACCGCGTTTTCTCTGGGGCGAGGCTCTCTTGCACGCCGTTTGGCTCAAGAACCGCACCTCGACGAAGGCACTATCTGGTCGCACGCCATACGAGGCGCTCACCGGTACGCCTCCTGACCTCTCCGGTGTCCCCATCTGGGGTGCCCAGGTCTGGGTCCACGACACTTCGTCGGGCAAGGTCGGTGTTCGTGCTGTTGCCGGGCACTGGGTCGGCTTCGACCCGCACAGCAAAGGCCATCGGGTGTACTGGCCAGAGCGTCGCACCGTCACTGTGGAGCGCAATGTGACGTTTGCTGCGGCCAACCTGCCAGCCCCTTTCGCGGACGACGATGCGGATCTTGAGGGGGAGGACATGGACGAGGCTGCTGAGGACACCACCGCCCCTACGACGCAGGCCCCTGCACCGACTCCTTCTCTCGACGCGACTCCACCTGAGCCCGCGACTCGCCCAACCCGTACGCGTGCACCGTCGCGCATTGTGCGTGACATCCTCGAGGGCAAGGCCGCCGACAAGAAGCTGCCACGCGGCGTCCGCGTTCAGGAGGTTCAGGAGGAGGAGGCCGTTGAGGAGCTGTTGAATGAGGAGGTTAGCGGTGTCGCGATGGCGGCTGCGCAGGCGCAGGAAGAGGGTCTCGACCCTGCTTCGCTCGCCGAGGCAAAGCGTCGTCCCGAGTGGCCGAGGTGGGAGGAGGCGATGAAGGAGGAGATGGAAGCGTTGGAGAAGCACGGGACTTGGCGTTTGGAGCGTCCACCGCCTGGGACTAACGTCGTTTCGTGCAGATGGGTCTTTCACGCGAAGAAGGATGCCAGCGGCAACATCTCGCGTTACCGCGCACGTCTCGTCGCCCGTGGATTCTCGCAGATCCCGGGCACCGACTTCTTCGACACCTACGCCCCCGTCGCGAAGACCGCGTCCATCCGCGTTGTGCTCGCACTTGCCGCGCGCCTAGACTTGGAGCTTCATCAGGTCGATGTGAAGTCGGCTTACCTTAATGGTGAGTTCGACGACAACGAGGTCATCTACATGTCCGTTCCGCCGGGCGCAGACTTAACCGATGATCCCACTCTGGCGTTGCGCTTGCTCCGTCCGTTGTACGGCCTGCGCCAGAGTGCGAGGCACTGGTACAAGAAGTTGCGCCAAGTTCTTGAGGAGTTGCTCAACATGAAGACGTGCGATGTTGATCAAGCCGTGTTTTACCTCGTCGAGGGCACAGACTTGATCATCATCGTGGCACACGTTGATGACTTGACCATCGCAGCCTCGTGTGTGGCTCTTGTCGTTCGTGTTAAGACGAAGCTGCGTGAGGCGTTCGCGATCTCGGACGAGGGAGAGATCCACTGGATCCTGGGCTTTGCGGTGATTCGTGACCGGTCCGCGCGCACTCTCTCTCTGTCCCAGACGGCGTATATCGAGGCGATCATCCGCCGCTTTGGTCTGGAGGACGCGAAGCCTTTGTCGACGCCGATGGACCCTCATGTTCAGCTCTCAGCAGAGCAGTCTCCCAAGACGACGGCCGAGGTAGCTGAGATGCGCAACGTGCCGTACCGCGAGGCCGTGGGCTCGTTGCAGTATGCATCTTTGGGCACTCGCCCGGACATCACATATGCCGTCTCCGTTCTGTCGCGCTTCCTCGAGAAGCCTGGTCGCGCGCACTGGGAGGCGTGCAAGCGTGTATTCCGCTACCTTGCAGGGACCAAGTCTCTCCGCCTCACGTATGGCGGTGAGCACCGCGACCTCGTTGGCTTCACCGACGCCGACGGCTCCATGCACGAGGATCGCAAGGCGATCTCGGGCTACGCTTTCCTCATAGATGGAGGCGCTGTCTCATGGGCTTCTAAGAAGCAAGAGATTATCTCGCTGTCGACTACGGAAGCCGAGTACGTTGCGATTACCCACGCGTCGAAGGAAGCTTTGTGGCTTCGCTCTTTCATTGGCCAGCTCTTCTCCCCGTTCGTCGACGCTGTCCCACTCAACAGCGACAACCAGTCGGCGATTGCACTGACTAGAGACCACCAATACCATGCGCGTACGAAACACATCGACATCCGCTTCCATTTCATCCGCTGGGTCGTCGAAGATAAGAAGATCAAACTTGTTTATTGTCCTACCGAGGACATGGTCGCCGACGTTCTGACGAAGGCACTCCCATCACCGAAGGTCAAGCACTTCGCCTCCGCTCTCGGGCTGCTCTAGGCTTGAGGGGGAGTGTTGGAGCAACAATCCGAAGCAGCCCGGCGCGCCTGCGTCCGGCCGCCCGCCGTACTATACCCGCAGTTCCGTTCCCTTTCTCGGTTCCCCGCCATCCCGTGTCCCCGATGTTCCCCGTATGTGCTCCCATGTGTTTTGTTCCTTTTTATCCTCCCATGTGTTTTGTTCCTTCTTAATGAAGATTCCCGAGTTGATGAGGAGTTGAAGCTTTCTTTTGGTTTATGGGGGTGCGCAGACCTTTTTCTTTCCGATTCTGTGTCGCTCGCAAGGCGCACGCTTGTGGGGGTGTGTTGGAGCACAGATTTTGGCAAGCGAGCGCTTGCTCGCCGGGAGTTCCCGACGTAGGATACGATGCGGGATTGTACTTTTTTGTAGCTCATCCGTTTGCCTCTGTACCACGACGACGGTACAGGACAACCGGAATCTACTCGCTTTCGCTGCCCTGCTCGACCTCCGAGGGGTTTTCCAACAGATCTGGCCTCCGGTGCCTCGTCATCATTTGAGTCGCCTGTTACTTGCCTTGACATGATGAATGCCAAACTCATTGTAGGAGAGTACACGTTGGGGGATTCCAGGACGTTGACAGAACTGGGGGCGGTTGAGTAGCTCTTGAGCGCTTCGAAGCTTCAAGCGCCCAGCGCCGACCTGTATCTGTGCCACTCCACGCCTTACATCGCTACCACCAACTTGTCCTCCACCTCCTCACCTCACCCATACGCCACTTGCCTGAGGCAACTCCCTCTTTGATATGCAGGACAGTTTCAGTGATTTGCTTCACTTGACAGACCTTGTTTTTCCTGAGCACACATCGGATGACTACCACAGTGGTCATTTATGGGCTCATCGTAAAGGTGTGGCGGCGGTTTGTCCTCTCGGGGCCTGGTGTATAGCTGCTGATACCAACGGGTTACAGACCGAAGATTTTTTGAGGAGGACAGGATGATGCTCAACCAGCTCGCACCAAGTGAAGTTCAACAGTGGTGCTTGTCGAGGGTCGCTGAATATCGAGACGAAAACCACGTCCTTCGCCGACAGTCTTCCACAACTTGTGACACAATCTCCCAGAACAAATCCCACATTCGCGCCCTTCGTTCCGCCTATAACGACGCTGCACCCATAAACCGGTACCTCCCCCCAGAAATGCTCATGGAGGTCTTCTCTCGCGTACGCCCGGCTGTGAGGCCACGACCATGGATGCCTACGTTGCGCGTTTGCCGGTACTGGTACAGGCTGATTTTGAGGACGCCTCAGTTTTGGGCCAACCTCCTGAACCTGTCAACCTGGAAGGCATGGAACCCGAAAAACCACATTAGTCGCTTCCAAGGAGCCCTCGCGCGGTCCTCACCTGAAAGCCTCGATCTCGTTGTGCCGTACTCTGACAAAGCCATTGTCGACGTTTTACTGCCCCACTCCAGCCGCCTTTACGGCCTTCTGGTAGGTTCCGCGACGTGTGACGTCCGACACACGGTACGACTACTCGAACAAACCACGCCTCGGCTCACACACCTCGCCATCCTCCATTTGCGTATGCGGAGTTTGGATGCATCTACATTCGCCTTGGACCTCGCCGATCACCCAAATATACAAACACTCATGCTTGAAGATGTGGCCTTGCACGCCCCGGTCGCGCCATATGCATCTCTCCGTCACCTCAAACTGACGCAGCCCAAAATCTTGCTTCCTCAGTCTGCTGGCAGCGTCAGTGCGCTGTGCGCTGTGCACGACACCCTTGCGCAGTTCCCGAACTTGGACACACTGTCCCTGATCCACAGCTTGTCTGGAGGCGCTGTCCATGACCCTCGACGTGAGCTCCCAAAGCTTACCAAATCCTTCCGCCTTCCCCTCCTGCGTCACCTCGAGCTCGTGGACTTGCCGGCCTACATCCCGCTGTTCCTCTCGCACCTCGTCTTCCCTGCGCCCACCGCCCTCGTGCTCGAGCTCGCTTCCACCGCCCGTACCTTCTCTCCAGACGAGACCGTCCCCATCCCGCTGTTTCCAGGCATCAACCCATCTTCCTCTCCCAGCGCCGAGCTCAGCCTCCGTCTCTACCGCCGCGAGGGCCACCACAAACATGCCGCGTGCTGGGAGACCCACGGGGCCGGCATCCGCCCCATTTGCGTCACGCTCCCAAGTTATACGCCTCTCCGCACGACGCTCGTCGCCCGCTTTACGCGCGAGCTCGTCGCCGCACTTGCGCCTGCACCCTCCTCCGGGTCCACAGTATCAGGCGTGACGTCGCTGACGCTGGATCCCTTCACGTATCTCACCGACCGCAACTGGGAGCAGCTCCTGCCAGAGCTCCCGGGGCTCCGTCGCCTGTGCTGCTTAACAGGGAGGTCTGCGAATACTCTCATCAAAGTCCTCGGGGAGCGGCGGCTGCTGGGTCACGCCGATGGCGCCGATCGCGAGGTGTTCTTTTGCCCCGGCGTGGCGGAGCTGAAGCTGGGGTGGAACATCCCGTACGGTGTCGAGGAAGCGGACTGGGATGTGCTTCAGCCTGAGGACAATGCAACTAGTGCTACTACTGGTGCGAGTCCGAGCGATAAATGCGTCGGCGGCCCGCCGGATCGCAGCGTAGGCTTGCAGCGCCTTTGGCAGAGTTCTGCGACGCCCTTCGCGCGTGCCTCGCCCAAAGGGCGGCGGGCAACTGCGAGCCCATTGGGACGCTCTCGGTGTTCCCGCACTGGAAATACGGTCTTTATGGGGATCACGTCGCGGAGGAGTGGCAGGCGCTTTTGGTGGGGCAGAGGGTGGGCCACGTGTTGGGTCCTTTGGTGGAAGATGTCGATACCCTTGTCCTGGACCTCTGACCGGTCATTGTGTCCTTTTCTTGTATCGAGTGAGTGGTTGGGGCAGCTGTCATACTACTTGTCGAGATCTCTGCTGAAACATCGACATGTTGACACCTTCTGGTCACCACGGATTGCTGTGGATGAGACCAATGAGATATTTTGGCGAATTTGGATTGGCACCGTGGACAGTGCAACATCTGTATCGTTGAAATAGCTACCGAGTTGTTGACACTAGGAGTCCTCTCATACAAACTCGAACGCGGTGATATCAAGGAGAAGCGAGAAACGTGCAACCTCCTCCGAGTCAAGACTGGCACCGTGGCTCGGCGCGTTCAAGTTTCTTCAACGCACCCTCGAGGCTCGCGCCGTTCAGTCCAAGGCGGTCAGGTTCCCAGCCTGGGCGGAAGCCGGCATAATGGCCTTATCGGTAGTGTTCGACGGGTTCTTGTAGAAGAACAGGCCCGCCAGTCCGTCTGCAGAGTGCGGCGGATGGAGGATGCGCATCGTCAGCCATTCGAAGCTGGATGACGAGTCGGGAAGACAGGCTGCACGTACAGTGGGTCGTGTTCTGTGCGAAGCCTCCTATGGCGAGGACGTCGGACTCCCAGAACGGCTTTCCCTGGTTGGGCGTCCCGAACGGCTGTTTTCAATCCGCGGTGACCCAGCCGCCGCCGAGGATGAGGTTCGTTACGTTTCAGCGATGTGCACTGGGAGGGAAAACAGGAAGAACGGGGACTCACGCCGACGGTGCGCGACTTCTCCGTGTTCGTGTCGAAGATGACGAACGCGATGTTGTTGATCATGCTGCGCTTATAGGTGGTAATGTACCCCTCGCGCCCGTAGACGGCGGCGAGGACCTCGTGCGCTGCGCGACCGGCCCAAAAATGCTGTCTCAGTCCCCCTTCTCCCCGTCATTCGAAAATGCTGTCGGATACTCACCGCCAAAGGAAACGACGCTGCGCGGCGGGACCACGGTGCTGCCGTGGCTCATGACGGCCGTCTTTCCGCCCTCGAGCTGGTAGGTAACGCTCAAGCCATCGACCTAGAGGGTGGTAGGTTAATGGCTGAGAGACACGGGAATGCATGGACGGGTGGGACGCACGATCGTGCCGCTAGAAACGACAATCTTCTGGATGGGATGAGTAGCGTTGAGGACGCTGTGCGCTGTACACGCCATCTTGGTCATCTCGGCGTTCTCGGTGAGCAGACACTGCCTCGAGGGGATACCGTACCTGCGTTGTTGAGCATGAACTTGCCTACAGGTCACCGGACAAGGGAGGTACATGTGAGCGGCTTGCGTACGTCTGCGGGCTGTGACTCGGCGGCGGGCTTACCATCGTGGTTCATGTAGAAGATATCGTTGAAGTGGCTTCCAGGGGTGACCGCACCGATGAGAGAGGTAACACCGTAGTTCTGCATGGTTGGAATGGCGAAGCTGGGGATATGGGGACTCTGAAGCTTGGGCTTGGAGTCTGAGGTCCGAGGCACTGCGACGTGCACCTTTTATCTGCGCGGGGTTAATTCTTCGCGACTTCCCAGCTTGTCCCGAAATGGGATTGCGTGTTGTGTCTGCCACGAGGCTCTGACACAGAATTTTGCGGTCATTCCTCCTTCAAGTCGCGACATTCAACGAAGAGCGCTTGTCTGACGTTGAGTACGGAAGGACGGAAAATCCGCGTCGGCAATCCAAGGACCGGCTTGCCCGGTGACGGATCAGGCGGTGGAAGAATGACGCACCGACAGTCGTTGAATAGCGAAGGGTGAAATGTATTCGACCGTTGATTCGGTTTCCATTGCAGCCTTACGGGAAGGACAAGGTCACGGGAAGTAGTACGGAAATGATGTCGGGTCCAGAAGTCGCTGGGAAATGTTGTAGACCAGTTTGCCTTTCCACTGCAGTCTGCCATGCCACCGTTCTGTTTGTACCAGCCATCTGCGGGGGAAGTGTGGCATCGGATGCGTTGATTATGTGCAACAGCCCAGATTAAGATTAAGCCGTGGTACTTAGTTTCGAGTTGGACGCTGGAGGACAGGCTTGTATGACCTTTTGAGCCCACAGTAGTACGCTCCGAGTCTATTGCAGTTTGGCGGGCGGACGCAAGCGATGCGACGGACACTTCCAGCGATGCCAGTCCATTTCTGATGAGAAAGTCCATCAATCGGCGATGCTATTGAATCGATGATGGAGGTATGTTTTCGAACCTGGCGCAGAATGCATGTTTAGTACATCACGGACGAGACGCACCTCTACATCTCCGGGAAGGGAGGAGCGAAGACTAACGCACAATCACTTGCAAGGTTACGTACGCACTGCCTGAAGACTCTTTCGAGCAGAACTGCCCACTAAGCACAACGAGGTATACAGACCCACCCGGATTGGGGGAGGGAAGCCATGCCGTCTTCATTCCTCGCTCGTTCATGCATTCACTTCTTCTCCCTCTCCGGCACCTCCGAGTCTAATACCAGTCTTTTTTTCCTACTCGACCTCGATCCGACCGCCCACGTCGCGGCGGCCCCGACAGCGACCTCGCGACCAGCGACATTCCTGTTCGACTTCCGACTCTCCGACGTCAGCATTTCGTAGCGGGCATTCGGCAGACTTCGATGGCTGCGACTCTCCCATGACGGCAGGTATGGCCGATCGAGGCGCAGAAGATCCTGTTTGCGAAGGAATAACCACGGGGCAAGATAGGCTGGCGATTTGTTCAGTTGCTCCTTTGCAGCTATATCTTCATCTCCAACGCAGATGGTCTCAACACCGGCGCCGCCGCATCTTGGAGGATTGGCAATAGCTATCAAAATTGGCTTCGATTTCGTTCTGTGGGCACTGAGAATTTTGTTGCGTCCTCGGTGATCTAAGGGCCAGGGTTCGCACTCAGAACTGGAACCACCGGGGCGTCGGATCAGCCTGGGCGACGTCGCGCGGGCGATCGACGCTGCAGGCCCGGGGGTGCCCGCCGTCAATGTCAGCGTCACGAAAGTGAGCGTGTGCCCTTCTAGATCTGCCGAGTCGGCGTTGCAGCATTCCTGACGAGCGCTATCGCACGCAGATAGAGTCCATCCCCGAGGAGGTGCAGATGACCAACGGCGGGACGGGGCCCCTCCATGGCAAGCGCGTGCTCGCCAACTCCGGACGAGGCGCGCGCCCGCCGTCGCTCGTGCTCGTCGACCCGGCGGACCCGAGCAATACGACCGTGCTGCTCTACGACTTCTTCGGCCGCCAGTTCAACTCTCTGAACGACATCAAAATCCATCGGAAGACTGGAAAGCTGTTCTTCACGGACGTTACGTTTTCGGCCGCCAGTTCAACTCCATGAACGACGTCAAGATCCACCCCAAGACGGGCAAGCTCTTCACTGACGTTACGTGAGTCCGGCCGGTCGGGGGTGAAGATAGGCCGAGGAAGTGACACGCTCCCAGCCACGGATACCTGAGCGACTTCCGCCCAGCGCCGCTGCTCCCGAACCAGGTGTACCGATTCGACCCTGATATGGGCTCTGTCCGCGTCGTTGCGGCCGACTTTGGCAAGTGTAACGGGATCGCGTTCTCGCCCGATGGAAAGACCGCCTTCGTGTACGCATGCCGTGTCCTTCGCCAATCATGAAGAACCGACGTATTGTATGCTGCAGCATGGACACGGGAGTCTTCCAGGGGTATCAGAGCGCTGTCGACCAGACCGCAACAGCCCCCATGTAAGGGCGCGGCGCGATCGCGCATCCTGGCTTTGCCGTGGACTTGCGCGAGCTGATTCCTTTCTCGGCAGCTATGCGTTCGATGTCGACTCGAAGACCGATGCGTTCACCAACCGCAGAGTGTTCGCATACATCGACACCAGCGCCCCAGACGGGATAAAGCTCGACGCAGCGGGGAACGTCTATGCGGGGTGTGGAGATGGGGCACAGGTGGGCCACGCACCGCATATATGAACCCAAGTCCAGAGCTCATAGCAGCCCAACCGCCTCCTTAGGTCTGGGATTCCGCAGGCACGTTGATCGGCAAATTCTTCTTCGAGACGACGGCCGCGAACCTCGTCTTCGCGGGCGACGGTCGGCTGGTAATCCTGGCAGAGACTGCTGTTTACTTGGCGGAGATCGCGGTGGAGTTCAACAAGGTGTCGTTCCTGTGAATGGGCGACGGCGGATATCTGGGGGATCGGGCGGTCGAGTCCCTCCTGTCGTTGCGTGAGTTCTGCGACACGCTCAGAGCCTGTCTCAGCACCAGGGCGGCAGGGCTCTGCAGCCCGCTACGCAGGCTGCACTCTGGAGGTCACGGTGTGTCCCGTGCTGTCTCGACCGTGGCTCCGCGGGCCGAGGGTCGAAGCAATTGTTTTGCAGGAGTTGCGCATTGCTTTGGAAATGGGCGAGCGAATGCGCGACAAATTGGGCGATCTAGTTGAGGATATTGTCGTTAGTGGCGGTGGTCAGCGATAGGTTGTGTTCCCTGTACATATCGCCACGGTAAATGCGCCATTGGGTAATGTCGTCTACCGTGGACGTACCGTGGCCAGGATACGAGAGTAGGCACAGGGGACGGGTCGGCGAGCCGATGGTCTACCGAGCCCTCGTTATCCAAGTACAAGCACGACGATGCGCGAGAGAAATGGTCATGTCGTCTGCCAGTTGAACTAGGCGCTCGGCTCAGTTCACAGAGCGTCTGAGACCTCTTGGTTCATTTCCAAAAATGAACTTAGCTGAGTAAGAAATTGGTCGTTCATCGATTCGTCGTGGCCAACGTCGTCCCGCTCCCACTCGCACAGGGTCTTTCCCCTATAAATGCCTCTGTTCACATCTATGCAAAGGGTTCGCGGTTTCTCGCGCACGCCCACACGCGTTTTCCTCCCCCAAACGTAGTCTGCCATGCGCGCGATTTTGGTGAAAGATGACAAGGGGCCCGCCGAGAACCTCTACATCGGGGAGGCCGAAAAGCCCGTCCCACGGCCAGGACAGGTTCTCGTCAAGGTTCGTTCGCATTTGTGTGTTTCTTCATCTTATGGGGTAGCCCACTCACTGACTGTGCTTTGAAGGTCAAGTTCTTCGGCTTGAACCGTATGGACCTAAGTCAGCGGGAGGGGAGGTATCCCCCGCCTCCCGGAGCATCGATGATACTTGGAGTCGAGTTCTCAGGGCACGTCGAACAAGTGGGGGAAGGCGTCTCTGAGTGGGTACCCGGCGATGACGTTTTGGGCCTGACCGGAGGCGTGAGTACCGAGATACGGATACATGCCTTGATATGCGGTCCCTTGTCGGCGGGATGCTGCCAAGACGCATACAAGCAGAAACGGACGTCCTGACGATGCTTCCATCGAATCTCTATCTCTAGGGCGCATACGCGGAATATGTTGTCGCCCCACGCGGCAACTTGGTCAAGAAGCCAGCCCACCTGTCGTGGGCCGAAGCCGCCAGCATCCCCGAAGTTATGCTCACAGGTGCGTGATTATTCAGCTCCGGAATATGCATCGACCTCAGGGCAGGGGCTGAAATGGAGGATAATATGATATGCCTATGCCGCAGCGTTCCAAGCTCTGGTAGTGCTCGCAGAGGTCAAGCAAGGCGACGACGTCCTTGTCCATGCCGGCGCGTCCGGGGTGGGCATCGCCGCGATCCAACTGGCCCGGCTGTATGGCGCGTGAGTTGTGGCAGCGGCGGACACACGCGCATCTCGTTGCTGGTACTGAAATTCGCCGCCCTTTCGCAGGAGGACGGTGACGGCCACGGCGTCAACCAAGGACAAACTCGATATGCTGCTGCGGCTTCCGAACGGTGCGACACACGCCGTGAACTACAAGGAGCAGGACTTCGCCGAGGAGGTGAAGAAGACGACGGGAGGCAAGGGCGTCGATGTGATCATCGACTTTGTCGGACAGTCGCACTGGAACCAGAACATCGAGTCGCTCGCTTATGACGGGCGCATGACGCTGCTCGCCCTTCTGAGTGGTAAGTTTTAGCCCTCTGAGATATTTAGACTGAAACGCATGACTTGCGGGTCTGGATTGCGATTGCTGAGCGGTGCCGCACAGGTGCCGAGGTCTCCAAGTTCAACCTTGCCCCGATCCTGTACAAGCGCCTGCGCATTCAGGGTTCGACGTTGCGGGCTCGCTCTGTGGAGTATCAGGCAGATCTGGTAGCGAGGTGCGGGATCTGAGACATTGTCTGTGTTCGATCCCATTTGTGACATGAGCCTGCTTGCAGGTTCAAGCGCGAGGCCTTGGACCACATCACCGGCGCCGCCGGCGACGGCAAAGTGCGCGTGTACATACACGAGGTATGTCTTCTCTCCCTTTTGGAGACCGCGTCAGCACAGTGGTATGAACGACTACACTGTTTCAGATTTATCCTTGGACCAAGATTCAGGAGGCACATCGCGAGATGGAGGCAAACAAGAACAGGTACGCCATGTCCTTCATGCTGCGAGCCGTGCTCACATCCCGGAACCAGCGGAAAAATCATCGTTGAGATTGTCTAAAGCGTAAAGAACGCGCCCTTAGTGAACGTTCTGATAGGAAGATGCCTTACTATGTAGACTGTACTGCAAAGTCTGTGTATCCGTGCCATGCACGTTTGTTCTGTCGAGTATCTAGGTTATTGTGAAGTCCGTCTACTTCCTGGCTACTACTCACGTATGCCGTCCGGATATAATCTTCGTAGGTATGTGCCTTTAACTAAGTGCGCTTGCTAGCGGAGCAGTTTAAGAAATCGACTTTGTGCTGCGTGTGCACCGCTCAAGTTCCTCGCTGTTGCTGCGTAAGCGGCGACGATGTCTCCGGGCTTTATCGCGAAGAAGCTGCGTAGGCAAGATATTCACCAGGCCCAGAAGCAAATATCGAGGGACACGACGATGCTCACAAGATGTTGTCATTCATCGGGGCGAGTTTGCCCAGACAAGCGCCGTGACTATTTATGCACTAGATATCTCTCGGGTCCGCCCAGATAAGTTCACGGGTTCTACTTCCAGAGGGTACGAAATCGGCACTGAACCGTCCTAGGAACATGAGAGAAAAAGATGCTGCCCCAGTGAGGCTCGAACTCACGACCTTCCGATGCCATCTCCTTGAAGTTAACAGTCGGACGCTGTAACCAACTCAGCCATGGGGCATGTGTTCTGGTGCTTTGCAGATGCTATCAAGGACTACTGATGGACACATGGCATCCATGTCGCGTATCCGTGTCTCCTACTAGTCCGCAGTGGTTTGAGTCGCAACGCGCAAGCTCCAACGTCGATCACTTAAGCGATCGACAGACAACGAACAACTCTTCGTTCCTCCGCACCCCCTTGATACCATAGCCAACGGAACACATCTTCTCGCCCTCCTGCGCTAGCCACCCGCTCTATTTTGCCATGCAGGGTGACCTCAACGATTTGCTTCATTTGGGAGACTTTCCTTTCTCCGCAGATACACCGGCTGAATATCACTCACGTGTAAAGGGTTCGGTATTTAACTTACGCCTTCTCGAACGAAGATCACTGCGTCTATGCTAATCTTGGGCTGCAGATCAGCGCATGCTCTCCGAAAAAGATAGAGTATCACTTAAACGGCTGGGCCCAAACGAGGTGCAAGACTGGTGCTTGTCGAGGATCACCGAACATCAACACCACATCCACGCACTCCGCGAGGTGCATGGTGCTGCAGCCCGTGATGCCATCTTGGCAACAAAGTCACATATTCGCGCCC
The DNA here is from genome assembly GCA_008694245.1 of Ganoderma sp. BRIUMSc. Lineage (NCBI taxonomy): Eukaryota > Fungi > Basidiomycota > Agaricomycetes > Polyporales > Polyporaceae > Ganoderma > Ganoderma sp. BRIUMSc. The sequence continues at coordinate 785 of VJXU01001888.1, read as the reverse complement.
TGCGCGCCGTGTACAACGACGCTGCACCCATCAACCGACGCCTCCTTCCAGAGCTGCTCATGCAGATCTTCTCGCACGTGCACCCGGCCGTAATGCCGCGACCGCTTGCATGCATCCCCGCATTGCGCATTTGCCAATACTGGCGCAGCCTTCTTTTCCGCACCCCTGACTTCTGGGCCAACCTCCTCAGCTTGCCGTCGTGGAAGTTGTGGAACCGAAAGCATCAGCTGGGTCGCTTTAGGGCAGCTCTCTCGCGGTCGGGATCTACTACCCTTTCGCTCTCTATCCCAGACTGCGACATAGTGATCGCCAATATTTTGACGTCTGAAGCTAGTCGCATTGCTTCGCTCACAGTGGGTCCCACAGTACAATGCATCGATGACATCGCACAGGTCCTGGAACAAGATATGCCCCGTCTCACGCACCTTGCCGTCCTCCGGTCCACTTGGCACCACAGCGACTCTACACTCGACCTCGGCTTCTCTCGTCATCGCAATATCCGTGTCCTCGAGCTCGAACGCACCTACATCTTCACCCCCGTTTCGCGCTACACGTCTCTCTCCCACCTCAAACTGCGCTACTGCGCCCCCCGCCCCCCTCCCACCGCCCTCAACGCCATCCGCTCCCTGTACGCCGTGCACGACGCGCTCGCATTCTTCCCCAATCTAGAGACGCTCACCATCGTCCACAGCCTCGCAGACGACGACTGGCACGGCCGCACGGGCCCCCCGCCCCGGGCCCTAGAGAAGACCGTCCACCTCCCGCGCCTGCGCCGCCTCCAGCTC
>VJXU01001886.1:0-22628 GCA_008694245.1 Ganoderma sp. BRIUMSc | reverse complement strand
CGCGGCGAGGAGCGTGAGCGCGAGCGCGGCGATGGGGAGGCGCGTGGCGACCATATTTGTCTGCGTGGTGTGATGCAGATGTAGGGTGCAGAGTGGCTGTGGAGGTGCGGGGAGAGAGGAGAGAGGACGTGCAGGGGCACGGAGGTGGGGGACGTCGTCTGCCCGTTGGAGGACAAGTTATATGCACATGCCACGCGGCGGGAACTGTGCGCACAAACCAGGTACTGTGGAAGTGGATGCGGCGGGCTAGCACTTCGAGGAAGGAAGCAGGTACCGGTCACGGGTCCGGCTCAAGGTCTCTCTTCTCCGACGGCTCCTCGCTCTTTCGCGATCATCCCAGGCTCCGCCGGATTCCTGCCCGCGGTCGGCCTCCTCAGGATGTCCAACTGTCGTCTCGCATTCCGCCATCCATCTCGATCGCCAGTTGTGCCCCACGATACAGGAGGCTGTAGAGGAAGCCAGGGAAGTCGCAGTGCGCACACGTCAATCACAGATATTGATGTGCCAGAGAGTCAGGGACGTCGCACAGAGACGCTCCTTCATGCAGCGTCCCTTCGACTTCGACAGGCATTGAATGTCCGAGCCACGATTCGAACACGGACGGCACGACCCCGGCTAAGAGGACCGAGTGTCAGCAGCCCGTCCGCACACTCGGAGTCACATCAGCAAAAGTGGAAAAGTCTCCTCCGGCAATGTGAGAATTGCCAGAAATATAGTTTAATGCACTGGATTGCGGCGTATGGCACTGCCGCGCAATCCTCACAATCCTCGCAATCCTGCCGATCCTCGCGAGATATTGCGTGTATTGCACGGGATCTTGAGGGAGGGTATGGTCCTTTTCTGGTTTGCACCGCCGCGTGTAAAACCCCAATTAGTGCATAGCCTTTTCAGCATTATCTTACAACACAATCCGGCAGGATACTTTTCCACTTTTGCTGATGCCAGGCGTAATGTTACCTGAAATGCATTAACGTACCGTCTACTGGTGAGGACTTGCGGGAATAGGGGACTCAGAGTCAGAGACAGCGACGACGGAGGCATCCTGCTGCGTAACTGGCTAACCCAATGGCACCAATCCACCGCCGTGTGCCACACGACGACGAGGAGCGTATTGTACATGTGTTACAGCGCAGCCGCAAGCACCGCGGCTGGTGTGGACAGTCAATATCGTACTTTTCTGCGCATATACTGACTTGCATGTTCGTGAGCAAGAACACACAATATGTGAAATAAAATAAAGTAGTTGGACTCACGTCGAGCGGCATACGTCACATAGAGAATGCTGGTGAGACAGCTGGCAAGGTGACAGCGGGATCGTTAAGGGAGGCCATACCGCACGGTAACAGTAACTTGGGCCAACGTGAACGCTGGTAAACTTACCGCTAGGACTCAGATTCACAGCGTCGATCCAGCTGCCTCGTGAGCCGGGCTCAGTAATTGTCGACCGGAAAGATAGCAGCGGCATACCCGAGTGCATCTGGGGGCGAGGCGATCAGAGCGAGGGAGAGGATGTCAAGACGCAGATTAAGAGACCCTAATCGAATGTTATCCCATTCTCAGCCACGCATTACTGTTGAGACTTGGGCATGATTACGATGGGGTGGGGGTAGTCAGCCGTACGGCGTACGGCTATACCGGGAGGGGCATGCAGCGCTCGAGGTGGGAGGTGATAGCTCACGCTGAGGACGACGTATCGGCATATCCCACCGCCGGAGGGCATGCATGAGATCTAGAGCAGAGAATGTCCAATTGTCGAGTTAGCCACCATTATCGTATCGAGAGCTGAAGAGCTCCGGAGGTGGGCACACGTCTTCGACGCATGGCAGGCTTCCACTCAGTGCGGCTCCACGAGACGGGATCCGGTGGCGTCGTGCACTCCATGCATGCGCACCCGAGGACAGGACGACGTCGTGCGACCTTCAAAGACACGCGAATCTGCCCCCCTCCCCCCCGCGCATACGATGTCGCCGGCCGCGGCTCTGGATCTGGATCTGATCCTCGATCTTCGGCGAGGGCAGACCCATGCAAATGCAGTGCAGCGGGATGCAGATGATGAGTGAGCCTGAGATCACTCACCTTCCTTTCTCTTTCTCTGATCTCAGACAAACAGTGCTCCGCGGGATCTCCTGCTGTGCGCTGCGAGATGTGCGGCGACAGCGTTTAGCGGACACGTACGAGTCCTTCGCTTTCGTGCCACACTCAGGCAGGCTGGACCAATATGGATGGCGCCCGCTGACCGCAGGGGCGCTTCGTGGATGGCTCTGAATCCGTGTATGGGGGCGCTTATTGTAGATCAGCTCTCTGGCAGACGACGGCGACGACCCTGAGACGAACGACCACGGCCGTTCCGCCCGCGCTGGCTTCGTGACAAGTTACTTATGCTCTTTATTGGCGATGCCTCGCCTCTCTCTCTCTCTCTCTCTCTCTCTCCCGATACTTCACCTGGCCTCAACTTGTGAACTCGTCAGATTCGACACATAGGATCTCCAATTCTTTGGCAGGCAGCGCGCATCCACTCCATTTCGACCTCCGCGTCCAATGCACCCATGGTCGCTTACCCCCGGAGCCAGCGTGGAGATGGAAAGCGCACGAAGATGGTCCGATAAACAGGCTGCGGTATTTGGAGATTTTGTGGCCTTGGTGGGCGTGTCCCACGTCTGTCGGGGCCGGCCGAGTGCTGACGTTCGGGCGCAGAGGGTTTTCGCTTGCGGACAACCTTGTCTTCCGGACGGGCGATACAACGACGCTGAGGGACAGCGACGAGGGGCGTGATTCGCGGAGGCTGTAGTCTGTAGAGACGGTGCAGTTGGGAAATTCGGGGTCGAGAGGGCGGGGCCGCAGGTGCGTGGCGTGGTTCCTCCCGGCTCGGTCGATACTGAAGGTGCGTGGCGTGGTTCCTCCCGGCTCGGTCGATACTGAAGGTGTGTCGCGTGCTCCGTCGCTCATGCTCTCGCCGTGCGCTCAATCTGTTGCTCCTCTCCCTGCATGCCGTGGCGTGACGACGACCCCGAACGCAGGGCTACAGCTACAGCCCCTTGCTCGGCGTTGCCCCCGGCTGATGTTGGGATCTCACCTTGCGTAGGGTCAGCGAATCGGTAAGCTCTTCGCCTTTGACTTTGATTTTGTGCTCCCTGTTCGGAGGAAGCGTGCATAATGCCTGATTCTCCTTTCTGAATGCCTTCCGTCTCAGGCTTAGCTCAGTCACGCACACAGGTTCGCGTCGTTGGAGGCTGAGACGGTGCTACGACCATGACGGAGGACGTGATCGTGCTGGTTCTAATTTTCTTCGATGTGGCATTGGCTTTGTCTTGGCCAGCTCCCCTCATCTAGAGTCATGCCGCCAGCATCTGTCGGGAGCGCGCATCGGTAGGACGAGCTTCGTCCTTGCTTCCGTCTACAGGTTGCATTTGCACGTCCCCGAGACCCCTGTGGCACATGTTAGGGCGACAGACTCCCGCTGTTGCTGTTGCGTCTTCCGCGCCGGTTCTGGACCCACGCACACTTGCACTCGGCGCTTGTCGTCCGGCCTACCGATCAGGGTACAAGTGACGGGACGACCCCAATACGTGATGCTTGTGCTCGCTTGAAGACTTCCGCCTCATGCGCTCGTTCTCTGCCGCAGTCCCTGTCAGCTGCCAGTGTCTTCGGGGTCCCTCCCTCGGGAGTCCACGGGCACGACGGCGCCTTGACAGACGGTACTGAGGTAAGTCAATTTTGTTGCGCATGGAGGGTAATTGTGGTCTTGACCGTGAGGATAGAGATCACAAACCATGATGTGTCGCAACCCACTCAGGTTCTAGCAGGCGAGGGACTTGCGAGCAGCACAGTCCTGCCCGCAGTGAGGGGGGACCCAGACTCGGAGTCGGATGGACGAAGTCACGTTGTTCAGGGATCCAACCACGCCCGCTGGGTATAGGTATATGGCTGTCTGCAGATGTCATTTCGGTGGCTCGTTGCAAGACGAGCCAGTCGACGTCCCGACGAGGAGCTTCTCGCGGAGCACGGACCCCGAATAGCATGACGGGCCGGAGTTCGAAACGCGTTACGTCACGCGTTAGTGACCGTTGCTTTGCGCGCGGATGACCTGCGTCTGCCCCCACATTCACTCTGATCGCACCTCAGCTTGAAAGATTCTGGGCGCGGTCGGCGTCTGCTTTTGGGCTCGACTCAATTCTGGCACCCAAACTTGTCCTCGCACGTCGCTGGCATCCTGCGATTCCTACCTTCGACCCGGCGAACTCGGGCTACGGTCGTCGCGTACTCAACTTGAAGCAGCACTCCTCGGCACACAACCCTCACCGACGTGCATCGCACACGCACTGCCATGGTCAATAAGCCCCCGAAGACCCTTCATCGAACATCTTGACCATCCTCCTGGCGCAAAGTTTCAGCGGAGGATGGACATTTTCATCCTCATCCTCATCGCCCCTCGACGGGTCCGAAATTGCACGGGGCCACTGGTGTACTCCATGCCTGTCGCACACGCGCTCCGATCGTTTCCGATCCGAGGACGATATTATAGACCGACACGGATATCACGGCCGCTGCAGATTCGAGCGTGGCTTCCGACCGCGACCCCCACTCGGTCATCCTAATTCTCTCGCCCTCGTCTCCAAAGGGGCCCCGCGTCGGGTGAGTTCTCCTTCACTTGTTGCGCCGCATGCCGGCGCCCAGAGCTAGAGGGTGCAACCCGCACACGAACCCCACGCCGTCCTGCACCGCCAGCGACAGCCTCTGCGTCCGCATGACGGCGGCCGGAGGACGAATTCCTGGAGTCTGGGCAGATGCTGCTGTCCTCGTTTTTCCTTCCGGACGTCGAGCACGGCGGCTGCGTGCAGGTACTCTCCGGCGATGATATATGCGGGGCTGGCGGCGGCTGTTGCGAGCCCGCGGGACTTCGTGGGCGGGCCTAGTGTCAGCGGAATTGGAGAGGGCGACGGCGACGGGGCGCGGGGGTGCGAGCGGGGGACCGGTCTGTGGGAGCCGGCTTGGACTCCGGGTGTGTGCGAGAGTCTACCTCGGGCTGGAGCTGGACGGGTCGTATACATGTTGGGGTTCTGTGTTCTGTGTATGCGGTGGGGCGGTGGGGCGAGGGGGAAGCCGACCAGTCTAATACGATGCTCGTACCGTCAGTGGGCCGGCGGTGCGCGGGATGCGGTGGGATATGCGGCCTGGGTGAGGCATTTCAACCAACCGGGTCGGCGTACACATGTCGAGGGTCCATCGAATGGGGAGGTCGATCGTCGTACAATGTGTGCGGCGCCGACGCAGGAAGGCGTCGCGAAGACGTGGTGGACGACGTCTTGGTTTTGTCTAGATTTGTCAGAGTTAAAAGATGGCATCGACACAGGGTACGAACCTAGGTCGGCCTATCATTGCGCCTGCTCGGCGCTGTTGATATCATCGCAACATCTTTCTATGAGGAGGGCAGTGCTCGAACCTAACGCTCATGCAATGGGGCTCAGGCGGTCGACTCACGCCGGACGCCACTCGGCATCTGCATTCGTCCTTGGTCTTCCTCCTGTTCATTACGCGCTTCGAGGCTATGGCTCTCGCCCAAGAACGGAAACTCAAGTCCCACATGGCTCAAAGACGAGTCAAGGAGCCAACATCGGATCTAACTGTGCTCCCTCCGCGTTGCCGGATGGATCCAAGCCATCTGTTCAAGCACCGCCATGGGGCTGAATAGAATACAGCAAGCCTATTTCAGCTGGTATGTTAGAGTTCTGTCGTGGCGGCGGTGCTTTGTAGCGCGCACTCCCGAATTCATGTTGCTGCTGCCGTATTTACAGTCGGGGTCTCTCTGCGAGTCACTGTCTTTGGCCTGCCTCCTCAGCGAATTGTACGCGCGCTGACAACGTTGAGACCTCCCACTCTTTCCCATCTGACCCTACAGATCCAGTATGAGTACCGTCTTTTATGACACACACATTTTGCGAGACAAGATGATAGTGGCATTGGTATCCACCATTTGCGTGGGTGAGCAATCAACTTTCAAACCTTTCAGACTATCTACTAATATATGTACCAAGCGATGCACACAGTATGCACAGTATATGCGCTGAAAATACAGATGTGAGATCGGACCCTGTGTTTTTCAGAGTCCGGACCTCGTGTCTCACAACGCAGGCTAGCCGCCGTGGACTGCAGGGTGCTCGAAAATTACTGCTCCTCGCGATCGCAGTGATGTATATTGCGACTGCCGCCTCGTGGATCGCTTCTCTCGGCGTCCAGTTCGAGAGGCTCAGCCAGCTCGAGAGCGACGTGCAGCCAGAGCTCGAGTCTTCAACTTCGACTTCGTTACCATGGGAAGTGGCACAGGGGTGCGCCGGTTCAGGTGCTTTGACTCTCAGTGTACGTTGAGCTCTTCTCGTGTATAATATCCTGTATTGATTGGTCGCTATCACTAGGTTTTTATCGGAGATGTCATCGTCTGGTGGAGAGTATGGGTGTTGTGGAACAAGAACAACGTTATTCTCATAACTAGCTCCTTCATCAGCAAAAGTGCAAAAATGTCCTGAAGGCGTGCAGGCTTTGCCTTATTTATGAATTAATGCCCGGGAATTTCGTAGATTGCACTGCTGTGCAATCCCCACAATCCTCGCAATCCTCACAATATATTTGGGGATTGCATGGTGTTTTCGGGTGTGGTCTGGTCCACTTCTCGTTTGCACCCCAATACAGTGAAATCCGGGTATTGTCTGAGCACTGTCACGATTGCCTTACGGCGCACTCTAGCAGGACATTTTTTCACTTTTGCTGATGTTGGTCGTATTTGCTACCCTCGGTGTGTCGTTGTCTTTGCCTCTGGTTCTACTCCGTGCTTATAATGGCTGCCAGGCTTGGGCGTGGCTAGCGATTTTTTCACTGAAGGTACACTCTATTGTCTCGTTGCTGGTTCGGATATTGATGCTACGATAGCATGGTATTTTTCAGGCGGTCATGGCGTAGGTCTAAGCGTGATGGTGTTGTCACTGTTTTCGAACGTGGTCTCGACATCACTTGTTGGATATAAGAGCTGGTAAGAACGAGACTATTTTATGCATATTATGCATCTTGCTTATATGTCTCTCCCAGGAAGCACAGAATAAATGCCCGGAACTTGCACTTGACTCGAGTTCCGAGTGTCAGTCAAGTCCAGCGCGTACTCGTGCTGCTGTTCCAATCTGGCACCGTGTACTGTATACTATGGGTAGTCTATTTTCTTCCATTAATGTGTAATTATATTGAGGCACTTCAACAGGGCCTTGTTCTCTGGTCTGAAATTTGGATGCTACACCCGGATAACGGCGAGCCATGGTTGTGGACCAATGTTATGAAATACTTCGTCGAAGGCTGTATAGTTTCAGTCGTTGTAAGCATGGCATTCATATTCCATGTTCACATCAATTTACTAAACTCACACCAAGGGAATCTATCCAACGCTGATCATCATCATTGTTGCCCTCGACAAATCCAAAATCGAGAAGGAGTGCAGCACATCTTTCGTAGCGTCTATGGGAATTTCACCCGCTTCACTGCCTCTCACCCGCACAGACATAGACACCTGTACAAGGCAAACTGTACAGAGCAACGGGCATCGCGACACACTCGCACTGATTTAAGTGCCGTTACCAGGAGCGCTGAATGACTCGGCGCCCATGAGGAAAACAGTAGCATTCTACCCGTAGGCTGCGTGCGGTACTTGGGGATATTCGACGAGGCACTTGCTGCGTTGCATGTCCGATTCAACGCTGGGCCGAGAGGGTCGATTTTCGACCCGCATGTAGCTATGTATCAGGGGGATTCCGAGTCTGAAATGAGACGGATGGACGTACATACAAGAAAGCTGGCTCAAAAATGTCTTTGAGGGTTGGGATCGGCATTGACCGAGCGCCATTCAATACCGTACAGGAACGAGCGTGTCCCCGCGAGTCCAGGAGAAAGCATATCGTCGAGGATGCTGAGACTGTGGCTTATGGTGTGTGAGAAGAAACGGGGTTCTCGGTCGACGCACAGGTGACGGAGAACCGTGTCTTGGCGGGAACGTAGGTAGGACGCAGTTAGCCATGATTAGGCGGTTCAGACGGCGCTGGGCAACGACGGGAGGTAGAATGCTGATGGACGGCAGACGAAACGAACGAGATTCCTCAATGGATGGAGTGAGTGATAAAAACGGTCATCCCAGTCGTTTCCCTGAGATTGTTATGACGCGGATGGTCGTATATTCGTCGCCGCCGGTTATACTAAAGCTGGTGAATGGTTGGAATAAAAATGTGGGGCCGCGGTGGGAGAGCAGCGGCTTACTGCCATGAGACCCACAGTCAGCGAGCGTAAGGCGAAGCACTGTGCACCGTTTGAGATACCATTTTTCAGCCGGATACCCATCCTGGTTGCTGATGGTGAATTCGGGTTGGCCGGAAGGAGTCCTGGCGCCACACACGCGCGTCTTCTTTGGGCTAGGTTCATAACAAGGACAAACAACAGAGCCGCGCCCCCGTTTTCTGCACGCGCACTGAGCCACTGTGTCTCTTCGTCGTTGTCATCGCTGCGAACGCATATCTCGCACTTCAACTCGAGCAATATTCAAACTAGAGAAGTCGCCTTCTACTTTTGCCTCGGCTCTACCCCAACTCCCAGACTGGCACTCGAGGCTCGCTGGCGTCCTCCGACTCTCAGGCTCCCTCCGCTGCTGGCCCTAGCATCCCTCTACCGCGACAATTCCCGGATACCACTTGACGTGGGTGCAGCTCGATTGCACATATGGCCATGTTCAGCATTTCCTGAGCACCTCTTTCTCCGCAATTCCCGCTCCTTCATTCGGAAACACCCAATCCTCGCCGCAGCCCGGATCGCATTTTGGAAAGTTCCTGCGGGAGACGGGCGAGAAGAGAGGCCAAGGAGCGCACGCCGTAAGTTTTTCCTACCTCACCTGCGCCCCGCGTGGACAGCTTCCATCCTTGCACGCACTTCCTGGTCCTTTCGGACAAGGACGCGGGCTGCTAATGGTCACGTTTCGTGCGCCGTTCGTGAAGCTGTGGTCCCTGTGAACGTCGATTTCCTAGATTTTCGTTGTTTCGGGCTTTCCATCATGTACAGCTTCTCCTGGCTACCTGGAACTCCTGCGCCTCAACAAGCTCGTGCGTGAGTGATGACGTAGCCCGCACTGACAGGCATCCTGGCTCTCTATCCCGGCGCACCTCCTTCCGTCCGTGGCGAACCTGCGTCTCATCTATGTCCTGTGTACGTCGACTTGCATATCTGTGGAAAAGCATCAATTCTTCGGCCAACTAACCGCACCATAGTTCAACTGCTCCGCAAACCTACGAAGTTCGAGCTGCCGCTAGGAAGGGAAGAGAAGCTGCTCAGGAGTGTCATGCGAAGGGCGCGAGTACCCTGTCCTGTACGTCATCCTACTCTCCAGAACACGCGCATCCCATCTCCATCTGCCTCGCACTTCGGGCGTTGTCGCCATGGGCAGGTTCTCCCCCGCCACCCCCGCCGCTGTGCCGTGTGGTCGACTTCCCACTCAGCCTCAATGCGCCCTGGCGGACATGCGCGGTGCACGAACCCGCTGGAGCTACTCATGAGACCATGCTCCCGCGAGCACGAGTGTCTGTCGGACGAGTCAATTCCGCGAACGACCGACCGACGCGAAGACGAGAAGGCACATCCAGCGCGCTCTCCACCGCACCTGAGTCAAGCGGCTCTGTCGCGATCCCAGACGTCACCAGTCCTGGCCACGGGACGAAGCATCTGGTCTCACGTCTGCACCAGCTCACTCGATTCCCGCGGACTCCGCAGCGTCTCGACTCCGCGGCTCTCCTCGTATACGCTGGGAGCGACGTCGGATGTAGCCGAGCGCGGAGTCTGACACCCGCGATATGATCCCTAGTGCCGACCTCTTCTTCTATGTACGGCGCACCACTATCGGCCAGGAAGGGGCCTTCTGCAGTACCTGCGTGAGGATGACGACGTCTGGCCGCGCGCTACCTCGACTCCGTCACTCTCTGGAGCCTGGCGGCACACTGCATCTACGCAACCCGTGTCTTCCACTTGTTCACACACCCCGGGCCGCTGCTTCACATCCGATCCTCCCTGCTGGAGGCCGGACTTGCCCTCAGTTAGCATCGATTTCTGGCCGGAGTCGTTTCCCGTTGGGCACTCGGCGCGGATGTCCAAGCCCATCTCCACCCACCGCCATGGCCTTCGAACTCGCTACGACCCTCCTCGCTGTATTACTATTCTTCTCCGAGCCTCCCAGCCCCTGGAGAAGCGCGTTCTCCGACAGCCAGGATAATTTGCGCGTCGGATGGCGCGTCTGCCTCCATGGGCGAGAGGCCCTGCAGTTATCGCTCTCGGATGCCGAGACGCCATGTATGACGGTCGCTCCCGCCTTTCGGCGACGTCCAGCAACGGGGCAGCTCGTTGGATGGAGGCGGGGCCTACTCGCTGGCTCTCGTGTTGGTCTTCCTCTTGGTGTCGGCCCATCAGGAGATGTCTCGTCCAGCTGGGGGTGTTCGCTTAGCCTGGCGGCGCATATATATTGGGAGTGGCGTCTATGCTATTACAGAGCGGGAGTCACAACTTGCCAGGAGGAGATACGCCATCTGCAGAACTGTGCGTCCTGTCTGCTGTCGATCGCGCACCGAGGGTATTCAGGAGACCGTTCATGTCGTGGTCCAAGAGCGACGGCGAAGGGACCACAGCTACAAGTCGTCCGTCATCTGTCCTGGCGTTGAGGCCATGGTGCTATAAACGGCCCGGTTCCATCCTACAGCGACGTAGGTACGGACTCGCTCTCGGAGTGCACCGACCTCAAGCACATCCAGCTTCGTCCCACCTCAATCCGAGAGAAAAAGACTCACTCTACCTGCGTAGGAAGGTTGTTGCCCCCATTGACATTCACGTCCCCACTTTCCGTCGAGGAGTGTTGAAGCACGGCGGTAGTCTCGTCTGGAGGTACATGGTGGGGCTGGGCAGTGGCGTAGTATGTTCTCCATTAAACAGCTTTGCTTTTGTGACATTCGACACGTCGCGCGATGACGTTCCACAACCAATCATGAACTTTACACGGCTATACTTGGAGTCCGGGGCACTAGTGCTAGCAAGTCCTGCCTTTCGCCGTCCGAGGCTACTGGCATCCTCGTTCAACCCGTATACGCCACCCACCAACCTCTCTCTCGAAACACAGCCTTCACATTGACATTGTGATGGACTGCACTGTGGTGGAACTCGTCCCTGGAGGGAGCACTCTTTGGTCGTCCGCACGGTGCTCGGATAATACGCGGCCGATCCCAGAACATCCATACGGCATTGACATGTAACTCCCGATCCCCATCGGACGCACCTTTGGGCGCACACAGAGAAGACCCCGCCAAATACAGGGAACTTCTTTATTTCGTCAATGCAGTGCGAGCCTTTGTTGCGGTCTTGATGATCTGTCCACCCCTAGTCTGGCGATTTAAGCGGGGCGCCCCGCAGTCCAGTGCGGCGCGCTTCGTCGTCGTCTACCACCTATATAACCTTATCATCGACCCCGCCCCTTCCGGTATACACAGTCGGATGCCCGTACGATGTCTGCAATACGCAAGCAGTCGTCTTTTGCGAGGTCTGTTGGGGATTTCAACGTCACCATGCAGTACGGTACGTTGGACTACATCCTGGAGGAGATGTTCGATATCGGCGGGATGTTGGACAGGATGCAAATCCGTATGGTCGCTACTTTGTTGTCGACCATCTCCATAGGTAAGCGAGACAGCATCTTGGGTTCCTGCTCATTTCCACTCATCTTATATACCTGCAGGAATATACACCGCCTGCGCTGCTTACGCTGCAAGAATACTGATGTACGTGGGCCCCACCTAAAGCGCGTCGTATTACTCACTCTGCTCATACGCCCTGCAGTCGCCGTGGCAGCGGAGGGAACCGAAAGAAGCTTCTGTGCGTCACCGTCGCCATGTACGCAGCAACATTTGTGTACTGGGTCGCGTTCGTCGTCGCCGAGTTCCAGACGCTGCGTGCCGTCATGCGGCACTCATCCGGCGAAATTTCGTGGCTGCACAACCTCGGGGTCTCGCTCGTGCCGCCGTCGGAATGCTTTCCTGGATCGCCGATGGGAGACTCGCCCACGTATTGCACGAGCATCCGTGCCCCGGTCGACTTTCCGACGGACGGATGGGACGTCACGCAGAGCGACTGCATCGGGACAGCAACGCTCACGTTCAATGTGCGTACAGTCGCTGGCGATCTGACGCTTCGTTGCAGCAGCAACAACGTTATTCTTACTATGCAATGCTCCGGCAGGTCGTCATTGGAGACGCGATCGTGTGGTGGCGTGTGTGGGTCCTGTGGAACAAGAACCGCCCGATCTTGGCGGCGTGCTGTGTGGTCTTGCTGGCTACGCTCGGTTCGTGGTCGTGCTTGCTGTCTTCCCTTCCCTTTCGCACTCACATATATGCAGCGTGTGGCATGGCCGACTCGATATCGTCGTGCTCCAGTAGACAGGTGGTCTGGAACACAGGTGCGGGCAGCACGGTCTCGAACTTCACCGAAGCCGGGGCGTTCTTCGGGGGCAATGTGTTTGGCCTCGTCGCCATCATCCTGTCGCTCTTTTCGAACTCATTGGCGACGCTCCTCGTGGGATACAAGGCATGGTGAGCACGGGGGTTGAAAGCGGCGGGGAGTGGCGTGCTCACATTTGTCATTATCATTGTGCAACTCATAGGAGGCACCGCATTCGCGCGAAGGAGCACTTTGCTGGAGTGCCTGGCGTTACTCGAGTGCAACGCGTGCTCATGCTGCTGGTCGAATCCGGCGTCGCATACTGCGTTCTCTGGGTAACGTCCTCCCGCTCGTGCAGTTGCAGCGCTACTAACTGCCCCGATTGTTTTAGGCATTTGTTCTCTCATCCAACCTCTCGACCGTCCTCCCGCTGCATCCTAGTGTGGAGTGGACGACGGGCTTGCAGGGGTGGACGATAGACATGCTGTACTTTACGGAAGGGTGTCTCGTCGCATTCGTCGTAAGCCACCGACCTCCACATGATCACGAGCGCGATCCAGTACACTGAACTTCTTTCTGGGCATAGGGAATCTACCCGACACTCATCATCATCCTCGTCGCCCTCAACAAGTCGGAAATCGAAAAGCAGTCGCAGGCGTACTCCATACCCGTTGCACGAGGCCTTCAATTGTCTCCCGTCCCAGGTGATCCCTCCACAGACGCCACTAATGCAGCAGCGTTGAGGGTACATCCACGCCCGCGTACGCAGTCGGCCATTATGATCGACCCGCATGCCTCCCCTAATGGGTCGTCGACTGAGCTGAGCGAGGTCGATTCCGAGGAGATCTCAGAACGCGTCAAGTCGGAGTGCTAGAAGGTACCGCTAGCAGTGATCTTAGATTCTGAAACCCATGCTGACGCCATCTAGTGATATTCCTCTGTCATATAGCATAGATGCTGGGATGCGTAACAGGGAAATGCTGACTTTGAATCAGGACGGACTGGCTGTTGAGATTCCTCCGGAACAAAACACCTCGCGGACCAAGTCGGAGTGGGGTTTGGGGCTCCAATCTCCAGTATTGAGGTTACTTGGACAGATTGGCAACATCCCACTTGTCGGTGAAATGTATGTACATAATTCAGAGATTTTCAGTAGAAACAATGCCGCCAAATCTACTCCCAGATCCCGTCCTCGGGTCCTACTGCCGCTATTTTCTACTCCTCGCTCTTGGTCTCCATATTCACCCACTCTCTACCGACATCGGCTGGAACTTCGCTCAAACGCTTAGAAGGCCGATGGCAAGGGGAAGGAATGTCGATCACCATGACCGAATGCGTACATGACATCACACCAGCGCGTACGGTCGTCTCTGCCGCCGACACGACTACCGGTCTGACCTTGGCTGCTCGGACCCCGCCAGGGATAGAATGCGCGAGAGATTCCTTCTCGATTTCAGACTTGTCGAGAGCGACAAGGATGATGATCAGCGTCGGGTATATTCCCTGCAGAGTGTATGTTCAGTATGAGGCAGCAGTGGAACGAGACGTCAAGGCTGAAGGCCCGGACTTACGACGAGAGCGATAAGGCATCCTTCCGTGAAGTAGATCATGCGGTCAGAAAATGAGGGATCGAGAAGTATTTGGGACAAGAGGACGAGGATCTAAAAAGAAGGAGCTTTTATTTAGAATCAACCGGGATTCATTGGGAGAGAGGTTACCCATATTAGCCAGTATACAATGCCGGATTCCACCAGTAGCATTAATATACGTTGTACTCGAGTTGTCCTTCGGAGTGGAGCGATGCGTCTGTGCTCCCTACATGAAAATTTCAGTTTCAAACACTCTATAAGTAAGTTGGATACTTACCAAGCTTTGTATCCAACCAGTACTGTGGCTACAGTGTTTGACAATAGCGACAGGGAAATGGTAGCGAGGCCAAAGACATCAAATTGGAAAAATGCGCCGTCTTGGAGGGGCGTGACAAACAGAGTGGCATGGAGGCCTCCTATGCACGTATCCCAAGAATCCAGCGAACCAGTTCCTAGTTGCTACGATAAGTGGAAGGAAGGGAGATATCAGACATAAAAGGACTACGAACCGACGGTAGCAAGCAAGATAATACAACAAGACACCAAGATCCACCGCTTCCGGTTCCATAGCACCCACACTCTCCACCATACAATACCGTCTCCGAGAACGACCTGCTCAGCCGAGATATCAGGATGCTGTATCAAGCACAAGATGAATCTTACAATAGTACATTGAATGTAAGAGCGATTGTGCCTCCACAGTCTGGCAAATTTGACGACAGCGAGAGTATAGATTGGTTAGAAGACAAGTCACTCTTTAGGACATTGAATGTCCGGAAATGGCCAACAACTAGGGACATCCAGGCGATGAAAGTCGCAAGATACATGGCCACAATGATGTAAAGCAGCCTTCTTCGAGGACCAAGCAGGCCACGGTGGCTGCCGCAATGTTATGACTCGGTAGTGAGTGCACCTCTGACTTGCAGTCCACGACCAACTAGCGACGTACAATAATATTTGTGCAGCATATGCAGCGCAAAGAGAGTATACGCCTTCAGAAAATAGGTGAGAAAATGCAGTGGTTCGTAGCTCAGCATGCACTGACCCATCAAGATGGTCGACAGCATTGTAGCTACCATTTGAACTTGCAACCTTTCTAGGCCCTCGCTCAGCGCTGTACCTGGAAGCCATTGGAGGGATGTGTATGTATTCATAATGTTGGATTGAGAGGATGTGAACGATGATATGCTTGGTGCAGTAGGCATAGTCTGAAAGTGGTAGGAAAAGCGGGCCAGTGGGAAAGCGAGCTTGTGAAGGGCAGGTTACGGCTCCTCGCATATATACGACCTCGAAGCACGGATGCACAGGCCGAGGAACTATGATGCACCGCCTTGAGCACTGTAAACTTCAAAACACTGCCCAAATTTTGCTATGCGCTTGAGTCGTATACGATCACCAACGTTATTTAGACAGATGGTAGATTGCGTTTGATGCGAATGACAGTAGAAATTCCTCATAAGAAAGCAAATATCTTGATGATAGGACTCGGTCCTCGGTTTCCAAGGATCCCTGCAATAGGTATATGAGTATCGGTAGGCTGGAGTTATCTTGCCTAGCTGTGTTTGTGAGTGGGCGGTGCGTCTCCGATAAGTGAAGGTTACGGAGACCTCCTGCCTCTCACGTCGCTGCACATGTCTCCTACATCGCTCTACCCGTTCTACTGATTTTCGAGGACGTGGATGCATAGATCATGAGCCCATCTGCCTGTACTATACGCTCGTATCCGACAAATGGATGCTGACGCATGGACAACAGTCGCTAGTATTCCAGCTCGTCCAGACCATTTTTCGCGGTCGCCTTTGCGGCACCGATGCTCACATTTGCCTTATGACATGAAAACTCGAAAGTCCGTGCACGAATCAAACAACCACAGGGTTAGGCCTTATGTGGTCGGGTTGCCATGGACATCACGTCGCCTAAGAACTTGAGTTGGGTTGGTGAACCTCGTATAGACTTGGAATGCTTAGCTCAGGCTCCGACAGATCGCAGGATGCCTGTATGCCATGCCATGCAAGCATCCGTCACGGCCTTGACGATCTGTCAAAACTTGCAAATTCCGGCAGCAGCGCGCCCCGTGTTGGTGGAGTCCCATCACGCGCCTCGTGTGTCTCAGATCTAACTCCACTTTTGTTTATGGGGTTGCTATTAAAGTTGCTCCTTGATCATCCGCTGCAGTACGACTTCGCGTGTCCTTCCTACCCCGAGTTCGACAGGAGTGCATCGCATGGTTCAAACGTCTGCTATACAATCGTCTATGTCGACATACTTTGTAGCAACCAAGTGTAGCCCCCGATACCCCCCTCCGGACCTGATATGACTGCCACGAGGCCCCCGTGTATAAGCACCAGTGTTCAGACCACATCGCGGTCTTTAGAGTATAATTGGGACTTCTTTTCGATTTCGGACTTGTCGAGAGCGACGAGGACAATAATCACTGTGGGGTAGATTCCCTACGGATCCCGGTTAGCATTGCAAGCCGGGATATTAGATATTGCTACGGAGGACTCACGACTAGAGCAATGAGACATCCTTCAGTGAAGTACACCATTCCATTTGAGAATGCGGTGCCTTCGAGTATTTGGGACAGCAAAACAAGTATCTGATGGGTCGTAGTTTTCAGTCGGGGCCACGCAACGTGGTTGATAGAGAGAGACGCTTACCCAGATCAGCCAGTACACGAATCCTGATTCTACGAGGAGCAGTAATGTGCGCTGTACTCGAGTTGTGCTGCGAACTCGGGCGAGATAAGTCTTTGTGTCCCGCCTATGCTCCCTGTGTGAGAGACGAGATATAGCTGTTAGCGAACTCGAGCTAGTTTGATATTCATATATATTCACCAAGCTTTGTATCCAACCAATAACGTTGCAACGATATTTGAAAAGAGTGACAGGCCGACGGTGAGGAGGCCGAAACCATCGAATTGGAAAAATGTGCCATTTGTTGAGGCCAGTGACAATTTTATCTTGGGAAACCTTCCGGTACCGCAAGAATCTCCTGAATCGAGCGATCCCGTGGCTAATTATTGCGATACGTTGAGGATCGAGAGTTGCTATGAGAAGTTGGGTACGTACTGAGAGTGGCAAGTACCATAATACAACTCGCTAACAGGATCCACCTGTTCCTGTTCCATAATATCCACACCCGCCACCACACAATGCCGTCTCCGAGAAAAACCTGTTAGTGTAGGTGTTATTATTTACCTGAAAGCATAGAGATGTTGTCAAAGCGATAATTTACATTGAAAGTCAAGGCAATTGTTCCGGCACAATCTGCCATTGACGACAGTGGAAGCAAGCCACTGTTGACAGCGCTGAATGACTGAAAGAGGCCCACGGTCATTGCGATCCAGGAACTCAAAGTCGCCAGGTACATGGTTGCAATGATAGAAAGGAGTTTCCTTCGCGAGCTGGTGAGACCGCGGTTCCTGTGCATATGATCAGCATGCACGAATGCCATCCAGGATTCGCAGCCATGGAAGCGACATACATCAATATCTGCGCAGAATATCCAGCGCAAAAGGTGTATATGCCTTCTCACACGTCAGTGTAAGAGATGAGGTTATTAAAATTTAAGAGATGACAGTTTACTCACCCAGAAGGACGGTCGATAACAAAATGGCAACCACTTGGACCTGCAAGCTATCCAGCCCGTCCCTCGAAATTTCCATGGCGAGAGAGTCGAGCCCGAAAGCCTCCGAGACGTCGTACAACGTGCTGCTGGGCGATGTTGACGAGGACGCGGCCAGCGCGATAGGCAATGTGGGACGCTATACAGACCAGAACGTGGAGGTACCAGTGAAGGAGAAGGTATTGTCAACAGCAAGTTGCAGCACCCTTCATCATATATACGAGATAGAAGAATGGTGGCAAAGGCTGTGTGGCATGGAATCAGGTGACCGTTTGCGCTGTAGATCTATCCTAATACGCAGCCAAGATCTCCGAACAGGCTTCGGATTCTGATAACAGCGGTATTTTGACAGAGAAGATGACCTACGAAAGATGGGCGTCTTGTTGACCATATGCTCTCGAGTGGCACATACACCAGCAATGGGACTCACGTACGTATGAGGAACAATGCTCGGGGATAACCTTCGCATCGTCCCGGTTCTCTAGAAACCCTGCACTCGCTCCTCCCGATTTGGGACCGGCGCGCGTTGATAAATGGTCCACGAATCTATTTGACGCCATAGACAACGATCAGTGTAGATAGGGACGAGGAAGACTCGCCGAAACACCATTCATGCATCCTTGTGATGGCAGATGATCACGGACTTCAGACGCCCTTGCCACTTGCACCCGCAGCATATCGACGTGCAACGAGAGTCAGAGAAAATAAAAGGACTACAACGACGCTGGAGGAGGGTTTGTGAGGGCTCATCCAGTATAGTGAGCAAAACAACTGGCAATAGATTTGGAAAATACCCAGCATGGGGTTCCGTGCGTCGTGATTGACATCAAACAGATTGCCGCCATTTTTCGATACGCTGTTTGTTAAAAAGATGGCGGGAGACTCATTTCGGTATTCGAGGGCCATCTCCGGGAGTCCGCCACATGCTCGACCGCTGACGAGGGACATGTCAGCTAGCACGAAGAATGTGGCGGGAAAGTTCGTGCTGAAAGAGAGCATGGAGGCTGTGGTACCCACCGGGACTCAGTTCTCTGGCCCCAGTCCTCAGTTCCCCCTGACTGTGGCGCTAGCAATGGAAACGTTGGATTGCGGTTGTTACAAGAGACGTGATTGCTTCGCCCTGCAGACGACGCACGATCTCCAGATGCGAGGAGTAGATGGTTGGCCGGGTCCAGTAATAAGGACAAACATAAACCGGCGCCTCCACGCCAATGTGGTGGTGCGCTGGCGAGGGCAGTTTCTCGGCGAGCGCCCAATTCGACGATCCCATACACCACATTTATCTCTAGCTTCCTGCTCTTCTATTCCAGCTCACAAATATCGCTTTTTAGACCTGTGACAACGGCAGCGGTGCCGCCATCATGCGCACACAGTAGCACTCAGCCATCTGCCCCGTCTTCAAATTTTCCTGGCACTGGCAAGCGTCGACCGACATCAATCAACTTGACCTCTCCTTCTCCTTTCTTCCTTTAACTTGTCTCTCTGTCTGTCTTGCGAGCTCTCTGGTCTTTATAAACCTCGCTCCTCCATAATACCCTGCCTACATCAATACTACAACCCCGCCGTTTGTCGCGTCCGGCTACTCTGAGACAATGGGTGGCTGACTGGGACACGTAGAGGGATAGTATGTTCTCGTGATAGGAAAGAGTCTATTCAAACGACATGGTGTGTTCTCGATTTTATATCCCATCTAATCGACCATCAACGCAGGCATCGCCAGATATTATATCGCATGGGGCGTAGCATCGAGTCTAGGCATCCCTGAGAAGGCCGGGCCATGAATGTCGTCGTGAACCATGTAGAAGTCCGAGCTCAATCCAAACTCCCCTTGGACACGCTCATTGTACTTGGTTGAGTGTTTCTGCTTTATCGTTTTCTTCCTCTCCTTCTAGTACATTCCCCTCCTGGTCGAACAGGCCTGCCGTTCACTCGTCATGTCCAGTGCGCAGACCCGTATGCCATCCCAGCCCACCCGGTGTCCCCCGTTACGGTCCGTCCCGGAACTCGCAAGAGAACACACCTCTTTTTATACCCCTCGAACGCTGCTGCGGATATATGTAGCCTGAGAGCGCGATAGCCAGGGAACGTCTTCCGTCATAGGTCCGCCCCATGACCTTGCTCGCATGACATCGATTGGCCGATACGCCCAGATCAATCTGACTTTGCGCTCTCGTGTAGGCATAAAACCCTCGCTCTCGGTGAGAGGAGCGGCCTGCTTCGACCAGTCCACTGAGAGCGCGGCCGTCGGAAAGCAGCAAGGAGATGTGCGGACTTCGCGCAACCGTCAACTGCGATATGGGAGAGGTGAGTCTCTTCGCATCGTGTCCATGTATATCTTTCGTTAGCATCGCGAGAATCGCAACAATTGAGCGGCCACGGTGGAGCGGAACGGGGAGAGAGACACAGGTCTGTTCGTGCGGCGCACGGACGCTTCTCAGGCGACTCGAAGAAGCCGACCAAGCAAGGCGCTTCCGAGTCCGTACTGGTGGCGACCTCATGCTACT
This sequence comes from Ganoderma sp. BRIUMSc, assembly GCA_008694245.1. Lineage (NCBI taxonomy): Eukaryota > Fungi > Basidiomycota > Agaricomycetes > Polyporales > Polyporaceae > Ganoderma > Ganoderma sp. BRIUMSc. The sequence continues at coordinate 2,425 of VJXU01001886.1, read as the reverse complement.
GCAGACTTTTCTCGCCCTCTAGCCACATATGCTCTTGCTCTTGGATCTGTGCTGACTGTTATTTGAAAAGGGATTCGCCCTTTATAAGATGGTGCGTCGTATCTGCCAGTTTGGCTGTTATGACTGCGAATGCTTACCTCGCGTTCACAGGGCGACGACGAAGGGCTCATGAAGACAATTCACCTCGCGAATGTGGCATGCGGTTTTCATGCATCGTGGGCGCATTCCCTAGTCCCTCCATATCCCGTTCAGTCTAATCGCGTGTTAACCCCAGAGACTTCTCGATCATGAACGAGACCGTCCAGTTGGCGAAGGCGAACAACGTCCTCGTCGGCGCACACCCATCACTCCCGGACAAACAAGGTTGGGGGCGGCGCGAGATGGTGATGGAGCCGGTACGCCGAGCCACGCATATACCCCGCGTAACATGACGTTGACGGCTGCCGGCAGGAAGAACTGGCTTCGTGCTTCATCTACCAGGTCGGTGCGCTCACCGGCTTTCTCCAGCTCCACGGTGTGCGGCTGAACCACGTACGTCAACTGCTCTGTTTCCGTGAGCGAGGACTACCTCAAAACGTGCTCATGCATTTCGCCGAGCAGATCAAACCATATGGGGCGGTGTACGGCATGACGGCGCGCGACATCGCCCTGGCCCGCGCCGTCGTGGGAGTGTCGAAGCTCTACAACGTCCCCTTCATGGGCCTCGCGGGGACGTGCCACCAGGCCGCCGCGCAGGAGCTCGGCGTGCCGTTCATCGCAGGTCCGGCATTCGTCATTCAGTTCTCGTTCTTCGTCGAATTTGAGTTTGTCTAACACTTTGCTCGGCCCTTTTACAGAGTGGTTCGCGGACCTGGACTACAGCGCCGAGGGCAAGCTGCTCATCACAAAGTGAGTCTGGGTCTGGGTCCGGATCCGACCCCGCATTCTCCCCCATTCTCCGCGCGTCGCTTCTCGACCCTGCTAAGCGCGTTTCGTGGCCGCGCCTGCCCCACGGGGTGCATGTAGGAAGCACGACCCGGTGCCGTTGAGCGTGGTCAAAGATAGGGTAAACAATTTACTCGAGAGAAGGCAAATAACGACAGTTGGAGGGTTCGTGCCCCTTCCCGAGGACGTCACCGAAGTGTCTATTTGCTGTCACTCCGATACTCCGGTGAGTACGAGTTTGATATCGATATCCCGTAAGGATCCGAACTCGCTGACGATGAGTCAGGGTGCGGTCGAGGTCGCGCAGGGGGTGAAGACGCTGGTGGACCTGCACAACGCACAGTTGGGAACCTAGCCTTGAGCGTTTCTCTCTTCGGCGGTGAATCTAGTTCAGTTATGCGTATTCGTTGACCACTCGGACAAGTTCCAGCATCCTAGATGTTGACGCGGTTTGGCAGTATCCCCTGGGTAGGATGTATGTCTCGATATTCTATCTCTACTCCACCCTTTTCACCTTTCCGATGAACTGTGCGCGTTGGTATGTTGGCGCACGTGTTTCTTGCGCGAGAGTCGCAGGTGAGTACTCTCACCCGACGGATGTGGCCATCTCGGAACTGTAGGCGTTCTCAGTTTCCGAAAGAATGCGGTGCCGCAGCTCAAGCTCTCAAATCTTTCCCATACGTACGTCGCCCTGCGCAGAGGGTGTTCTCTTCTTTGCAACAGGGGTCATACTTGATGACTTGTAACATGGCTGCTTGCCCCAGCGGACTCCATTTGGCTTGTGTCAGGTGAGCAGACCGTCGCTCGCCCCCAGCTCTTCTGAAGTTCAACATCCACGACGCTCGCCATCTTCACAACTCCTGCTCCTCATTCATTCCGTGCTTCTAGTCCTTCGTGGCCGACCATACATTATGCCGTCATTACGGAAGGTGTCTCAGGCCAGGAATCTGTAGTGGACCGCCAGCTAGCCCTACGTAAAGATGTCCGACACTCTTCCAGCCACGTCCGACGTCTCGACGACCTCAATAGTGGTGGAGGCTGGGCACGCCGCATGAATAATCCAACTTCTCCCGCACGCTCGTTTGACGGTCCATGTCAGTCATCCACGGGGCCGCTTCTCCTCCAATTCGTACCGACGGCGCACTAACGCTCGCATACGCAGCACCCCGCTAGAACCATTTATCCCCCCGCGTTTTATTTCTATCCTGCGCTCGTGCCCCCATCTCCGTATCGTACCTTCGACCTCAATCTCCACATCCATCACCCAATGTCTGCCACTCCTCCACCACCGCCCCTGCCGCTCCCTCCGGTTACATCGCACGCCGCAGCGACTGCCGCGGGAGCCTCCGTTCACACCACCCTCTACAACGGCCGGACAGCTTCCCACCCGCTCCACGTCCTCATCGTCGGCTGCGGCATGGGCGGGCTCGCCGCCGCGCACTGTCTCGGCAAAGCCGGACACAAGGTAACGCTCTTCGAGGCCGCCTCCGCCATCGGCGAG
>VJXU01001879.1:0-15482 GCA_008694245.1 Ganoderma sp. BRIUMSc | reverse complement strand
GGCGAGACTTGAGCCGGGGCTGCGGTGGGAGGTGGCGGGTGCCGCGGCGGGGCGGGGACTAAAACGGGTGATTTGCAGAGCCGGATCGCTGCCGGCGGGCGGGGGCATGTCGAGAAAGACTAAATGAAGGAATTTTTCGGGCAACGGCCCTGTTTCGCGTGTCTGGGCCGGGAGCGACACGTGGGAATTTAGGTCGAAATGTGGGTTGCCAACGGTTTCGTCCAGGCGCCCGCGTCGCCTCTTGTCATCGTTCGTCCTCATCTTCTCCCCCGTCTCCTCCCACCCGCCATCCGTCTTCTCTCCCTCCTCCCCCTCCCCGCAGTCCCTCTCCGTCTTCCTTTTGCCTCTTTCTCTTTCTATTCCTATCCATCTCGCCATGCCTCCTCAGGTGGAACCACCCCAGGCCACTTCGTCGCATATGATGAAGACGACGAAACGCGGCAGGCCCTTCCTCAAGGTGCGTACTCCACGCACCCCCGTGTATCCGTGGCTCATCGTTATCGTGATCCCTTCCAGGACACCCTGGACCTGTTCGCAACGCTCATCGTCTCCCTGGAACTCACCACGAACAGGCAATATTTCCGCAGTTTTCCTAACTCCTTCACCACGTACGTGTCTGCCTTATCGTCCATCTATCCTACCCTCATCACATTGCACTTCAAGCGATGACGCGGCGAGAAACCTCGCATCGCTCAAGTTCTCTCAATCAAATCGCGGGCCAGACCCTCGAGAACCATCGCGCATAGTTACGACCACGACCACGACGACCTTCTCTATGACTCGCGATATGGCCAAGGCGATGTGCCAACAGTTCATGGATGCACGCCTAATCGAGAACGCAGCAGACCCCGGTTCCAACCTTTTCAAAGAACGTGGTGTTTACGTCCTCACGCCCAAGGGCCTTCACGTTCTAGAACGGTTCATGAGCAAGAACGGCATCAACGGGGATCACCTCGCCCGCGTCTTTTCCTCCCAGCCCATCTGCATGAAGCTTCTCCACCTCGAGCGACGGTCGGTCGACGACGAGATCATCGTCTCGCATTCCGCCATCACTGCCCTATTCCGCCGCTTCGTCGGTCGCTCACCCAACGCCGCTCCCGAGTTCATGGAGAACATGGACGCTTTCCAGAAGTACCATGAACGCTCTAAGGGCGTTGCCTTGATGGATGTGTCGGAGAAGGCAGTGGGCAAGAGCCCTTCCTCCCACAAGTACTGCTTTGCCGCCGTGACAGCTTTGGAGTGGCTATGCGACTTTACTTCCGTCATTGGTCGGGAGGAGGCGGCCGAGATGTGCGCGCAGTTTGTGAGGTTTGGTCTCATTACTCTCGTCTCCGACAAGAGGAAGAACAATGACTCCGCCATCATCTTCACGGTTCGCGGTGCTGCGGGCGGTGCGAACTCTTCCATCTCGGTACGTTGACGCCTGTGTGGTTTCCATTGCGTTTGTCTCACAATTCATTGCAGCAACACGGAGAGTTCCGCTGCACAGCGAAAGCCATTTACCGTGTTACCGATGAGGGTCGCCGACTCGCTCGTTGGGACACGCCGGAAGGTGCACGGGCATCCCCAAACAACTCGACCGCCAACGTCTCCAGCGCAGCGCGGACGTCCGAGGACCATAGTGTTGAGGCATCCACCACCGAGGGCCCCGTCTCGAACGATGCGAAGATCCACCGCCGCATCTCCATGACGGAGAAGCTGAATGCCAGCTACGACCCCGACAAGAAGTCACACAAGGAGTCCAACACCGACCGTCTCAAGTTCATCATGGAAGAGCCGCAGCTGCGTGCTCTGTTCCGAGACTTCCTGCGGAGCAACTTCTGTGAAGAGAACTTGTCTTTCTACCTCGACGTCCAGGACTTCAAGAAATCTTTCAGCACGACGTCTAGTGCGATTGCGGCAGGTACGACAGCCGCTCGTGGGGGCAAGACGACACCTGGTCAAGTGGCGATGGAGAAGCACCACGAGGCCCTCATCCAGAAGGCCTTCATCATCTACAACACGTACTTGGCGCCGTCGTCGCAGAGCGAGCTCAACATCGATCACGGTCTGCGGAACGAACTGTCTGGATACCTCTCAGATGTCATCCAGAGTTTGACCGGGAAGACCTTCCAAGGCCGCGTCGAGCTGGAGCAAGCGAACGCCTTCAACGCCACCCAGTTGCAGACGATGATTCGGCTGTACGAGCGCATCCAGACGCATGTCTTCCGCTTGATGGCATCGGACTCTGTTCCAAAGGTGAGTGTAGTTGCGTCGATTGGGGTGGGGTTCTCTAACGACCTGGACAGTTCATCAAGACGCAGAAGTTCCTCGCGCTGAAGATCAAGCTCGTCGAGGAGGACGATGGCCCTCTTGCGGACTTCCCGCTGATGAACACGAGCGCGTCAACACCATCGGTGCCACCAGGGCTCGATGCCGGTGGTGAAGAGGAGGTTGGAGGGGCATATGTGACAATATCACAAAGAGCAGCGATCCAGGAGCGCGGTTCCAATGAGCACCGATGACAGGGTTGATTGATTCATATCTAGTCTCGGTTGGTTGGCACACTCCTATGCATCTCATCCCTCGCTGTTGATATCTTATGCCCCATGTCAGAACTGCAACCGTATGCTCTTCCCATGCACGCACGCTCATACACTTGTCATCGTACTACAGTCCTCGTGGTTGTCACATACCGCTGTTCCCTCTCTCCACGCTACGTTCGTTTATGGCTTCGTACTACACTGGGCGGGGTCCTCGTTCACTAATCATGCCTCGTCACCTACATTTTGCGCTCATTTCGCTACCGGGCTCGGTCCTCAGTACTTTTGCATCCTTTTGTTCATCATCAACCCACATCTCGCCGCATTGTCGCCGTTTGTTTGACAATTTCATGCACGGTTTGGGCACACAATGTACATCTACCCATACCTTAGTACCCGCGATACTAATCTGACGTCCCATTGTGCTTCAGTAGCATCCTAATACATGGTTCGTTGTCGTGTAGCGCGAGGCTGGATAGGATCATCCGCATGTCAGTGGATTGTCAGTCCGATGAACTTTGTGCGCCACATGATTGTCGCGTTGGAGCTGCGCAAATATGGCCGACGCTTGCCACTGGCTAGACTCCGGCGGATCCTAACATGCATCCGCTAAGTCACCTATTTTGAGGTGAAGAGCGAAGGCGGAAGGGAGGCGGAGGGGGCGGGCTGGTCAAGCACTGAGCATACCGGCATGCGGCGATATTCTTATCTTGGCTGCCCTGGAATGAGCCACTGGAGCAGACCGTTGAGTATTTGGCCGGGCATCGGGGCCTGATACCGAAGCATTCAAGATGGGCCATGGCCTCCCTTCCGGACCCGACGAATACCCGCCTCGGCAAAATAGTTACCTAAATGGGGTTGCGCGGACTGTTTACGGAACGTCGGGCCCCTGTCGCGGTGTCCAACCAGAGTAAGAGGCGGGAGTGTCCGCTGCATCTTTGCCCTCCGCCGCGGGATCGACCGCCGCGCCGAGGAGGTTTCAAGTTAGTCGCCGTAGGCCCGTAGCTGTTCCAAATGTGGGAAATACGCCTACGTGTCCAGACGGGCGCCACGCCGGGTACTCGGACGCGGACCTTATGCCACCGACGGACCTGACGTGCGCAACACTGTTGGCTTATCGACCTCGTCCAAGTCGTGCGACTCTCCCTCTCACGACCACGTACACATCCCTACCCACCTTGTTCTGCTCGCTAACTCACCTTCCTGGCTGCTTTTGACTCTAAGTTATCATGTCTTGGATTCTCAACCCGGAAGGCCAACCTCAGCGCAGGCGCCCCCAGAAGCTCAAAGAGGTTCCGAAGGATGCGGACGGCAAACCCCTTGGTCCACAAACCCCCGGCTCTGCTCCAGGCTCCCCCTGGGCAGACTTCCCCCTGAAGGACGAGTATCCGACTGTCGCCGATCCTGTGGACCCTGACAGGCAGGTCTCCACTAAACAAGCCAATCGACCCTTCCTTGCGTAAGTCTGAAGTTGCATGACTGTACGCAAAGCAATTTTTCGCCTTGTGCTGATCCATTGTCCGCTGGGGGCGCACTTAGGTATGCCAAGTACCGCGCCGAGCGTGAGGGGGCCCACCAGCAATGGCTCAAGCGAAAGAAGGAGCGTGAGGAGAAGCTCGCAAGAGGCGAGGAGGTGGGCCCCGAGGAACCCGACCCGACGGAGGAGGTAGAAGTCGGCTGCCTGGGGATCCTCAAGTTCATCCTTTACGCGACCCTGTTCATTGTCCTCGCAGGCAAGTTCTTCACCGGGAGCTTCCTGTGGGAGCAGGAGCTGCCTAACCTGCGACAGTTCATCCCTGTGCGTGCCGTTGCTGTCTGTCTCTTCTGAGCACATCCCGCTGCCCCCCTTCTCTTCTTCTCTTGTATCGCCCCCGGACGAGTATACGCGGGCGAATGGGCGAATGGGAGGGGGCGTGTGGCGTGGCTCGTGTGGCTTCGCACTGTGTGCGTGTGTGTGTCCGGATACTGACTTGTGGCTTCCTGTCTTTCATGGACCCGGCCACGCAGACAAATCAGCGGCTCTTTTCCGAGAGCCTGCTCGCGCAGTACGACGGCACGGACCCCGAAAAACCTGTGTTCATCGCTGTAGGTCATCCTTGCGTTGCGATGTATCGCCCCCATGCGTGTACCCGCGAAGCTTACCATGAGTGGCCCGATTCAGATCGATGGAGACGTGTTCGATGTCAGCTCCAACCGGGCAACCTACGGCCCTGGCGGGTCTTATCATATGATGTGCGTGCACGGACCGTGCCCCATGTCGATCCGTAGGCACCGGCGCTGACGCGGAGGCCTCCTCCTTCATTCACTCCCCCAGGGCTGGGAAGGACGCAGCGCGAGCGTACGGCACCGGATGTTTCCAGACGCACCTCACGCACGACCTTCGCGGGCTAAGCGAGAGCGAGTTGAGAGTGCGTGAAAGCTGATCTTTCTTTTTTCGTTCGGGCCCCCACCGCCATGCTCGCGCGTGCACTGCCGCGACGCGCCGCTTCGCGGTGGGTTCGTGTTCGTGGCTGACCATCGACGGGCTGTTACAGGGCGTCGAGCACTGGAAGAAGTTCTACGCGGACTCGAAGAAGTACTTCAAGGTCGGGCGTGTCTCTCACCCGTCGATCGACCCTGCGAGCCCCCACCCGGAGCATTGCGATCCGAAGAAGGCCCAGACAGCGAAGGACCGCGAGCGCGAGGCCAACGCTGGTGCACGACAGCACGAGGAGCTTTGATGATGCGCGGCATCTTAGCGTCACCGCTCTCTCCTGGCGCGTTACATGATCGTAAAAATATATACAAGCTGATGTCATTAGGGACAAGTGTACCATAGGGGATACAGCAGCGAAGGGGATGGCCAGTGAGCGATTACACATGTCCTAACAACAACAGAATAGCAGTCCGCGGGCTGAATCCGGCCAGGCCGTGGTCGGGGCAAGCAAGTTCTACAAGATCGGAGAGCGTCAGCCGCCGGGAAATGAAAATCGGCTCGATGCTCTATTCGCTTACGGTTTATGAAGGCGCCAGGTGAGTTGACAGATAGTTCTTGATGATGGGAAAGTCTGCCATCGAGGCATCGATCATAGCAGAGTATTCCGCGTCGCGGTACTTTGCTATGACCAGGTTGCCCCGCCATGCCCGCGCCTCGTCGTACGTCTGCGCTTGCAGTTGGATCTCACGGATGCACTTGTTGACGGGGAACGGCATCCCGTCGCGTGAGATGACTGGGTAGAAGAGGATGTACGGCGTTGAGAACTTCTTGAGCATGCCGTCAAGGGCTTCTACGAGCTGCAGGGGCGTGGCGCGGGCAGAGAGGACGCGAAAACGACGAGTGTTCGGCGAATTAGCAGGACGTCCGGCAATTAATATGGAGCGAAATGAGACGCACATGGTATCGCCATGCCTGGGAGCCGAGCTGGTCGGCGATGTAGTCCATGTAGACTTCCGGGTGGGGGGCGCGTCCACTGCGGTAGGGTTCTGCGGAGGAGCCGGCGGCAGCCGGGAGGGAGACATTGGTGGTCATGAGCGGGACAATGTGTGGCGGGCGGTCGTCTGCGGGGAAGACGATGGCGTCGAAGGTGGGCATGTTGGAGTTCATGGCGCAGTGCAAGTGGTTAGCGGGGCGGGGGGGCTGTGCGCGAAACGAATGGGAAGGGTGTATTGTACACGAAAAGGAAGAAAAGCGAAAAACGAAACAGAAACGGAACGAAAAAGTCTATGCAGGGGGGAGCTGCTGGGAGCTGTAGCTTACCGTGTCTGAGGAAGGTCTGGAAAGCGGGAGGCCCTGGAACTTATATACGGGAAGGATGGATCGTGAGGCCGGGAAAGGAGATTTTGATTTTGTCGAGCTGATGAATAGTGGTGATGTGAGAGGGACCCAAATGGAAGGCAGGGCCATGGTGACGGAGTGCAGGACCCCTCACGAGGCGGCCGCATGTACGATCACGAAATTACGGGTGTAAAGGAGTAGAGGATGGGACTGGGAAGAAATGACCATTCGCGAGGGCGAGACATCTGGGAGGTCGAGGGCGTGGCGGGAGGGCTTGGGCTGCGTAGAGGGTGGTGAGAAATGGAGTCGGGCGAAAATGCAGCACAGTTTCCTGGTGGGGCGCGAAGCCATACACACATGGCTGGGAGCGGGCATAGTGGGGCATCAGTTGCCCGTCGAGCGCATGGCGGCACACCTCCTCCAGCGCGAGCGGGCCTTGAGGCCCAGCACCTTGCGACTCGGACGACGGGCGACATCCACACCACCGCCCGTCACAGACGCGTGGGAACCCGTGACCCCGCGCGGCCAGACGCGTCACGCTGGACGCTGGGACCGGGACTGAGACGCGCTCTGCCAGTCTGCATCGGCCTGAACTCTGCCTCGCCTCGCCTTGTTCTCGCCCGTCCAAGTCCAACCACGAGCAAGTGCGGCACAAGTCTCCACCACCTCGGGCCTCCCCGCAGCCGCACCCGGGACAGATCCGCCGTCTTCCTCTCCTGTCCGTCCCCATCTCCCCATGGAGCCCGCCATCCTCGTCGCCACCCACCTCTCCGCCCTCTTTCCCCTTCCACAACCCATCCCCGTGTACTCAACACAGAAGGACTTCCTCCATCTCAGCCCCCCAAATGAGCCCGGCCACCCCCTCGAACATGCTTCCTTCTCTACCCTCTTCCACTCGCCCCTCACAGGCACAATCCTCCTGCGCGTTACCAATGGCGGCTTCATGCTCGAGCTCCTCTCCCTTTCCTCCGACCTTCCGCCCCTCCGCTTCGACTTCCCCGCAGCGATCTTACCCTCTCCATCGATCGTAATGTGGGAATCCGAAGAGCTCCACGTCCTCCTTGCCACCAGATTTGGTTCCCTCTACCGCGTTGTCATCCCCATTCGCGAGGGCGCCCCGCTCTGGCAGCCAAACGCAAATCGTCGGTGGTACCGCGAGCATGTAATACAGACCTCCGTAGACCAAGCTCTCGTCCAGGTACAGGGCACCCATTGCGTGGTCATCGCTCTTCCCGGAGGCTCACTGCTCAGGCTCGAGGTCGAAGCACTTGGAGGCGACACAACCGACGGTAAGCAAACACTATGCCGTCATCCAGCCTATATGTCTAACAGACTCCCCTCTTCATCAGACATATGGCGCGAAACTCGGTTTGACTCCCGGTCGTTCCTCCACTCGATCACCTCCCTACTTCACGCTGGTCCACCCGGCGGCACGGATATTGTTTCAATTTCTAGCCATCCGCAGCCGACGGATATCGGGCACATGTGGACTCTATCTCGAGACCGCCATCTCCGTATGTGGACCGCTCGGGGTGGGTGTGTTGCAGAGCATGTGCTGCCGTCCACGGCATCGGGGCGCAGTGGACTGTCTTCGCGCGCCTCCCCTAGTCCCATGAAGCCATCTGTGCCCCTCCCCCCCGAACCGCAAAAGTTACTTTGTATTTTTACGCCGTCGCACACTGATGAGCCACATGTCTTGGTGTTTATTCCCACCGAGGGTTCTCTGGCTTCTGGGGGCTTCTTCCAGCTGTTTGCGGTCAACGGCGACGTCTTACATCCTGTTACCGCGTTCGACGCGTCGGGAACCAGTGTCCATTGCCACTTGCAGGACTTCGTCGTTCTTGATGACACGTTGTACACAGTCTGGGACAAGCAGGGCCAGTCAATGGTCGAGGTCCTGGTTCTGCCATGGGACGAATCGGAAGACACGAAAACTGGTGGCTGGAGCTCGGCTACCTACGCGCAGGAAGCTGAGCTTACTCCCGCTTATCTTGACGAACTGTTGCTCTCCGATGGCTCCCTGGAGGGCAAATTCTTCGAGGCCATTATGCGGCCTGGAACATTCTCTCCCCTCACGTTGCAGTCTGCTGTCAATCAATACGCCGACGCGTGCCGATCTCTCCCCCCTCCGTACCCTCCGCAACTTCTCCAAACCTATTCCACTGTCGCAGAGCAAATCACATCAATTGTTGGCTGCACAGTCCAGCGGACCAAGGATCCCAAAACTGGTGCTCCCCTTGACACAAATTACTGGAATGCGCTCAAACGGGACTGGGAAGGCTTCATTGCCCGCTGCCGTGAGATCGAACGAAACGGCAGGTGGCCCTTGGCCATCGGGCGCGGCAATCCGGACGATGGCGTCATCGTCATTGAACGTGAGCGCATTGCCTCTCTTGCAGGCGAAGACCATCCTTTACGTCTGCACAGGGAGCTGTCGTTATCTCTGCCTGTCGGGGAGCAGTTCGATCTGCTGGCGATCCTCTGGACGATGCGCCAAAAACTGGGGCCACGCCTGCTCAGATCGCTCGAGGAGCGCCTGAACGAGGTCGTCCGCCAAGAGATCGCCTTTTCGTATGCCGACATCATCCAGGACCAGGTCCGTGCGTCCAACTTCTACGAGGAGGTCGATGAGGGCCTCCAGAGCTGGATAGCCGGCCGCATCCGGGGCCTGGAAGACACTGCAAAACAGTCCGGGGCCCAGGGACGCCAGGTGGGGCTCCAACAGGCCGCCAACGAGATTCTCAATCTTGTCGGGGGGTTCGACAAGGAGGTGAAGAGCGAGGAAGATGATGCTGCATTCCTGCTGCGTCCCGCCAGCGCTGAGTGGCTGAAGGCGCTCACGGCGTCGTACGCGACGACGTCCATCCATGCGCGGTACGACATTGCGCTCGCCCTCGTGATCTTCCTCCTGTTCCTTGCGGACGACCTCCCGCTATGGGAGCCTGGCCTTCTGGCGGAAATCTTCGTCGTGTTCCGCGGGGTTGCGATGCTGCGCTTCGGTGCGCACCAGCCCGGGGGTGACAATGCGAGCCCGATGGCCGAGGGAAGCGTGGAGGAGGACGCCGTCGTTGCGAAACTGCGCAATATGCACGTTTCTGCGAGCCGCGGGGCACGGTTCCAGCCGACGTACTCACTCATCCACCGGCTCGTGAACGTGTACGGGCACTCGTCTGCGTCTGGGCTCCGTGTCTCCGCACACCGGTTCCTCGACGCCACCGGGCTTTTGCAGTCGCTATCTCCCGCAGACGCTACACCGCTGGAGACGGCCTTCTGCGAGCGCCTCCGGCAGCTGGGCTATCACGAAGTGGCACGGGAGGTGCTGTCGTGGTTCCCCCGTACCGCAGGGGTGACGTACGTCCTGGGCCGTTTGTGGTTAGACGAAGGGCGGTATGACGACGCTGGCTCCATCATGGAGGTTCTCGCTGGCAGCTTTGGTGAGCCTGTCTCTTCTTTCCTCGTCGTTCGAAGGGGGAATTGGAGCTGACTGTGCTGCCCAGGTCCACATTCCGCATTGTCGAGCGACGATCGAGACGCACTTAGGGCCGTCCTCCCGGCGGGCAAGCTCTTCGAGACGCAGTTTGATTTCTATCTTCACGCGTCAGATCTGTTCAAGGCCGCATTGAGCACGTATCACGATGTCCTCTTCACGCAGCTCGCTCTCTCAAACGCGCCCCCGCATGTCGACACGACGCTGTTGTGGAGCAACGTGATAAAGGGCCTGACTGATCTAGGGCAGTATGAGGACGCGTACACGGCCCTCATATCCGCCCCGTATGAACGATTGTATGTATCGGGCCCATGTGGGACGCGCTCCCAAGCTCCGTTTGTCCCGGGTGTTCAGATTGCTAACACCGGACTTGCGTGCAGGAGGAGGGACTCGATCAGCCAATTGTTGTACAGGATGTGCGAGGAGAACGCCGTCGACAGGCTCATGGCCCTCAACTTTGCCGGGCTCGCCGACGAGGTAGAGGACGCGCTGGCTTTCAAGGCCCGGAACGCGGACCCCCGCATCCGGCCGTTCTATTCGCGGATCCTCTACACGTGGTGTGTTTCCAAGGGGGACTATCGAAACGGTGAGTGCCCGCGGCTGCCCCCCGTTTCTGCTCGGCGGCGTCTGCAGCGGTGCTCACGGCAGGTGTCTGCAGCCGCACTTACGATGTACCAGCGTGCTCGGAAGCTGGAGACCCTCACGGGCGACGCTTCCGCGTTCGCCGAACTGGCGGATCTCCAGCTCGAGGCGTACGCGGTTGCCATGAACGCGCTCGCGTTGGTGGACTCCAAGAGCCAGTGGATCACACTGCCCATTGTGAACGAGACTGGACGCGAGGTGAGGATTTCGTTCAATCGGGCATATCGGTTGTCTTGGGTGCAAATCCTGGCTAACCCTCTCGCCTTCCCGTCCAGCCTCGCAAGCGCCGAAAGTTATCCAAGTACATCCCAGAGAACAAGTATGCACTTGGTAAGCGAGATTCTGAGGTGGTGGAATTGAAGGATATGCAGTACGAGTACGCATTGCTGTCTGCGAGAGTCGAGCTGGTGCGGAGAGACCCCACGTTGTTGTCGGCTGGCGGTGCGTACACACCACATACAGGGGGTGGACCATTTCACATTAATGCCTGTACAGAATTCGCCTTACCGCCGTCCTCGATCGTGGTCAGACTAGCGCATGCGAACCGGTTTAATACCGCGATGGCGACTGCGCGAAGTCTGGACACTGATATGTCGGATCTCTTCAGCCACCTCGTCGGGCGGTGCCTAAGACTATCCAGAAACCCAGAATCCGTGACGTGAGCGCGTTCCTATCGTCATTACCGTGGGTCATGGGGGTGTGCTCATGTTTTCGTCCGACCACGGTTTGTAGGAGCGAGGACACCTCTGATTGGCTACTTACCGACAAAGTGTCATCTTGGCCCGGCACCGCGGCCGAGCGGGGCTGGCGGTATCTGAGACAGTCACTGGAACGCCACGACGGGCCCCGGACAGACTACAGGTATACCAAGGTCGCACTAGAGACGATCATGAGCTTCGACCGGACATCGCCTCCCCCGCCATGGCTCATACATACCCTCGAGGTGAGCCCGGTTTGGCGCGGGGCTAGGTGTGCGTGCTGACGGGGCGGCATGTACCTTACTATAGGAGCACCACCCTGAATACCTCATCCGCACTTGCCTGCGGTATGAAGTGCTGGAGGCCGCTCTGGACCATACGCTGTCGATGACGCGCAGGGTAAGTGCCGACGGATCCCACTCTTCTGCACAGTGCTCGCCGTCGCCGCTGGTGGGATATTGAATCTTGAACTTTGACTGACGTGCGACTGCCGCTTCTACTCTTACAGAGCGACTCGCAGCTCACGGGAGAAGGCTCGATGGCCGCTGCCGCTACCTGGCTCCCATACACGCTCATCGATCAAGTGTTGGTCGCGGCAGACACCCAACAAGATCTGTCTTCTCGGGGTCGTGCTCTCCTGGGGGAGCTACGCACGGAGATAGGGAGTCGCATGAAGAGGGTACAAAAGTATAGCCAGGCCTCTGCGTAGAGTGCCGGTAATCGAACTCCGTTCGGCATCGCCCAGTTTGTTCAGAGTCCTGCAGTTTTGCGGTTATACATCTTGCGTTTGGCTGCCGCCGCGGCGTTTTCATTATCGTCGTCGTTGCTGCGAATTAACGCCGAGTCGGTGGCGCACCGATTCACTTCTACCTCTATTTGACGTCGATGTTCGACGTCCGACACAATCCAACGGCATTGCTTGCGTTTAAGTTCGAGTTCGTCCCAAGTAGTTGCCCTTGGCCTCAGGGTTCTCAGCCACGTCGGATCCTCGTCGTATATGGCAACCCCATTTCCCGCCGCGACCAGTTTGGGTACTTCCCCCACCCCTGCGCCGACCCGTGGGGTCTTGCTTGCGCAACGCCACAATTCGTGAGTGGTTTAGTCGACCCTTGACCAAATCGGAATGCGGCACCAGCGCGAGGATCAAGCATTGACCACGGCTTCACAGCCCAGACCACAGGCACCTAACTAGTTAATTCTCCGCCCCATCGAGCCAGACTCGTGGAGGCTCAGATAGGGAAAGGAAGATGCAGATCTTGCCAGTAGTTGCATCTGGTTCTAGGGCAACTTTGCCAACCAGGTCATACTACCCATCTAGGCTCCCTCGCCTACCTGGCGTTGTGGCGAGCTCGGTTTAGAGTGCCGAACATGGCACAGAACATATCTACTACTTGTTCAACTGTCGGTACTGGGAAGACTGTCAGGATCCAGGGCACTATCGAGGAGTCGCATACCGAGACCACCGTCTCTCGGCATTTGTGGGAGGACATCAGAGCTTCTCAGAGACGATCCGCGGGGGGCGGGGATACATGATTGCTACAGGGTCAATATCGGAACTTGAGCACAGACGCGTGTAAGCTTCTTCGAAGACGGCAATGTCTTGCACGAGCCTCTGGCAGAAAGTATCGCCGGGGTCTTTTTCGGTTATGTTGACATGGGGCCCAATGCTCGCTCAATAAGTAATGTACTACCCAGCCGAACAGCACGACTAATAACGGAGAATAGTTCCCTGTCTACGACCATATATATTCATATTCTGGGCTCGAAGACGTTGTCAAACGTGCCCGTCCTGAGTGTTAGATCGGTCTAATCCCTCTTTGGAAGCTGGTAAAGGGTGGCCCACCAGTCAATGGGCACATTCGCTCTTGCTTCATTGGGGACGTCATTCGACTGCAGAAAACCACCACAAGTCCGCTGGGACACCCTTGAAGGCTGTTTCGGGACGGCACACGAGACCTTTCACGTCGAGTAAGCTCCCGTTTCTTCATCTGCAAATAGTACATCAGAGGAAGACAAAAGCGTTCGTGGGTAATCAGCTAATCCATGCCTACTTATACTTAGCCTCGGCGGTGAAGGGGTTTCCTCAGTGCTCAAGCGCTCAGTCAGCGGCAGTACCGCCACATACCTAAAGCGGATTTTGAAGGGCCTCTGGGCGCTCCGTAACTCTCACCCGAACGCCGACCATGCCTCCACGAACTTGTGCTCTCTGCAGCGATGCCCGTGCGATACTGAAGCGGCCAAAAACAGGGCAGCAGATATGCAAGGAGTGTTTCTTTTATGTCTTTGAGACCGAGGTCCACAATACTATCACTGAAGCAAAGCTTTTCAAATCTGGAGATCGCGTAGCCATTGGCGCTTCGGGGGGTAAAGGTGCGACCTCAAACTATGGAGCCCCCACGTCTGTCCGCTCAGTCGGTCGTTTCTCAAAACAGATTCCACTGTGCTTGCTCACGTCATGAAGACTTTGAACGATCGCTATGGTTACGGATTGGAGCTCTTTCTCCTGTCTATTGACGAGGGCATCACAGGGTACCGGGATGACTCGTTGGAGGTATCAACCTTCTCTTCTCGGAGCGACGCTAGCAGTCTGATCTTGTCCATATTAATCAGACGGTCAAGCGCAATCAGCAGCAATATGACATGCCGTTGAAGATCCTATCTTACGATGAGCTCTACGGCTGGACAATGGACGCAATCGTTGCACAGATCGGCAAGAAAAATAACTGCACCTTTTGCGGAGTGTTCAGACGTCAGGCACTCGACAGAGGTGCCGCAATACTGAACGTCGATCACATTGTCACTGGACATAATGCTGACGACATTGCCGAAACGGTGCTCATGAACAGTAAGTTTTATTTTGATGCCCTGGGGCCTTCTGACGATCTCCTCGGACTTAGTCATGCGGGGCGATATCGCCCGCCTCGGACGTTGTACCTCCATTTGCACACAGGGAGAAGACACGATTAGAAGGTCAAAGCCTTTCAAGTACGCATATGAGAAAGAGATCGTAATGTGATCCGCCTCGTTTACTGTATATTGTCATTCTACTGAACCATATCTTGCCAGGTATGCCTATTTCAAGAAGCTGGATTACTTTTCAACAGAGTGCATATACTCCCCCGATGCGTATCGCGGCCATGCAAGGGCCTTCCTAAAGGATCTCGAAGCTGCACGACCCAGTGCAATCATCGACATCATCCACTCCGGCGAGGCTTTCGAGGTCAAGGAAGATGTCAAGGCAACACAGAAGTTGCAACGTATGTCGTTTTAGTTTCTCTGAGGCTCTGTAGTGCTCACGCTACAGCTCAACAGAGACATGTAAGCGGTGCGGATACATGTCCAGTAACGAGCTATGTAAGGCTTGCACCCTGCTAGAAGGCTTGGAACGGGGGATGGCCACTGCGGCCGTTGTGCGTCGTGTTTCGATCATCACTCTTTTTTCCTGTCACTGATTTCTTTGCTCAAGACGGACCGAGCGCGGAAGAAGCTGGACGCCGATGACTCTTCCTCTAGCAATCTACGCACGATACCGTTCTTCCAGCGCCCAACAAGTCTACAGAAGCCAACGGCTGCAGACGCGATTCCATAGCTATCGTTTTTGTCGGTGATCCTACTGTAGACCTGCCATGTATCAGATATCTACCGATTGCGATGTAGCCTTAGCTTAATATGAACAGTCTCAACCGGGTTCCAAGAATTGGCACTAGTACGCTAGGACCCCTGCGTGGCTAACGAGCATCAACTGTCAACTTTCAGGAAGTTGCGACAGAGCAAGACAATGGCGTGCAACCACCCTCCGAGAACCACTGCGAGCACCGCCACCTCGAACTGTGGAGCAAGAACACGCGCGTGACATCGCGGAATTTTGTATTATCGTTGTGGAAATGAACCGTGGTTACGTGGTCGACCGACGTATCACCCGGGGCCAGTTAAGAAATAACAAATACCCCGGGCGATATGACCTGCAAATAAATTCAAGACGAGACTTCTCATCGCCCGAAATGTCATGAGAGCCTTGTTCTCGGACTGGACTCGATATCGAGGAAGCACGAAAAGGATATGCGAAGATATTACAGCGAGATATCATGGTAGAAGAAGCAGAGACAAAGAGAAGAGCTAGTCGCTATGCCTCGGACTTCTTTTTCTTCTTCTTCTTCGTTGCATCTCCATCGACGTTACTTTCTGCTGCTGCTGCTGCCGCCGCTTTTTCCGCCTTCTTTGCCTTCTTCCTTGCCTTACGTTCCTCCTCTGTCTCGGTCTTCTGAAGGCAAGTCGTCAGCGCTCAGCGAAAGACTTCATCATCCGCATCGGACATACCTGGTTCTCCTGGTCGACCTCCATAGCCTCGCTCTCTCTCCGTTTCCGCTTCTTCTCCTTCT
>VJXU01001867.1:0-16435 GCA_008694245.1 Ganoderma sp. BRIUMSc | reverse complement strand
TCGCGGAGCGCGATCGCGGGCGAGGGGTCGGCCTTGCGGTCCGTGTAGAGGGTGTCGCCGCTGAAGGACCCGTCGCGCTGGGTCTCCGGCGTGACCCTGATGTCGAGGACGTGCTGCGAGTTCGCGAGCGGCTGGAGGGAGGATGAGGTTTCAGCAGGAAGACTCCCGGAGAAGAAGAGGAGGAGAGGAGTGCGGAATGGGAGCGAGCACTTACGTCTCGGCCGGAGGGCCTGTCGGACGCGTGGCTGACGAGGTCGGAGCGGTGGATGGCGCTGATCTTGGACGGAGTTGCCTCGTAGTCGGTCTTGCCGCAGCTGGAGAGGAAGTGGCGGGGGTTCAGGCTGTGGAATCGGGTCAGCGATGGTGCGGCGTGATTCGGAAATCGATTGAACACGTACACAGCAAGTAATGAGTTGGCGTATACTTGGGAAGCGATCAGGTCAGATACATGCACGGCAGCTTGGGAGGAGGTCCGGATCGCCTACATTTAGCCGCGAAGAGGTTCAGCCCATCGTCGATCAGTGTGTGTGGGTAGAACACCGCCTATAGGAGCAATTCAGTCAGAGTTCGCAGATGAGATGGATGGAAGTGCGCCACTGACCATGAAAAACGAGATCGTGCTGATTGTGCTGACGACACCAAGAGTATGAGCAACCCGGTCCTCGCTTTCGATCGAGAAGATTGCATTACCCTGTTAAGAGGCCTGGAGCTAAATCAGCGCAAGACCATTAAGCTTCGGACGCGCGGCGTACCCGTGTTGATCGTGTACATGATGAGGACGTTGATCATCGAGTCCGTCCTGGGGCAGTGTGCCATGAGCCCGCGAAGCAAAAGGCAGATCGAGCAAAGCAAGTTGAAGGGGAAAAGAGGCTGCCACTCACGACTTGAATCCAGTCCGACTGCGGTGCAACACGATGGTGAGAAGGACCGTCAAGATGCCGTCCGCCGCGATGACCATCCCGAGTGCCGTACTGATCATCCACTGCTTCACAATCGAACAGCCGAGAAGCCGGGGGGAGATGGGTCGGTGAGTTCGAATCGATATCATGACAGATGCGGAAGGGGACTTGGCTTACGGAGAAGTCTTGGAAGTGCAGAAGGTCGGGCTGGACGAATGCCTCCACAGTTGCGGCGATGGAGAACCCTGCATAGACCGCAGCGAGGTATGGAGAAGAGGTGAGCATGGTGGCGCTATAGCGGCGAAGGGACGCCACGAACCGAGTTCGCCGAGGAGCAGGAGGACCTAGAACGACGTGAGTATCGGAACCCTGGTGCAATCGCTCCCGAAAACGTACCACAAAACCAACGATGGGCGTGTATCTCGGATTAACTTCATGCTTTGGCGTGAGCATCCGATGATAGGGAGCAATGTGCGAATCTCCTACTTTTGAATAGTCGCCGCGCGAAGAAGCTGAGGAGTAGTTTAGCTTTCAATTGCAACCCCTGAGGCGCCACATGAAGGCGTACCTTTGCGAAACTGCGATTACAATGCCCTGTAAGGATATCGAAATACGCTTAGACAACCGGCTGAAGGAGCATTAAACGGCTCATTTACCGTTGACATGGGGAGCAGCTGGGAGGCGCTTTAGTCAGTACCACGGATCTCGGACATGTAAATGAACCTTACGTTGATTGACCACGACCCATGGAAAAGGACTTCGGGACGGAAGTAATTCGTCGCGAAGTAGAAGTAGCTAAAACGGACCGCAGGTAAGTGCATGCTCGCGTTCCTCTGGATGCGATACGAGGTTCTCACCATGCGTGCATTGACAGGACTGAGTGAACGGTCTCGATCAATCTGGGGGAACTTCTCAGGATTTCCGTACATCCAGCGGGACAGCAAGACTCACAACACAAGAGCGACCTACGAGTGGTCACATCGACGGGCCCTAGTTCGTAAACTCGCCCAAAAATATCTAGCATGCGGAGCTCACCATCGCCTTGATGTACGTGGCATCTCGCTTGTAGTAAGGAAGGTGCATATACCGATAGCCTTGGTGCATTGTAAGCCCGTACATCCTACGCCACAATCTGGGTTGAGCGCGCCGGCCAGGAAGACGAGGTAAAAGGAAACTTACATGAGTCCTCCGAACGTGCCCAACATGATAGCCCCGTACGTATTGTCCAGTGCAGGGATCGGAAAGAGCGAAGCAGAGGGTCCAGGGGCGGCGGAAGCAGTCGCGTTCGCGGACGAAGCCATGGTGGTGGACGTTTGGAGAGGACTGCTTGGGAGCAGTGACCTGGTGCCACTATGTACCTTGAGACCCCGGTAAGTTCGCGGCGGAGACAGGGTTTGATCAGAGAGGTCGGACGGGACGTGGGTGGCCGCCACCGCCCCAGACATGCACCGGACTCATGCCGCCCATCCGACCGCTGAAATCGCATGGATGTGGCCGCCAGGGCTGCCGCCGCTGTGTGGGCGTTCGGGCGGCCAGGTGAGCGCTCGGAGGGAGCAGCAAGAGAAGCACCCTGGTCTTCGAGATGTCCGGAACAGCGACCACATCAACATGTCGGAGATGGCGGGAGACAGGGAAGGCCCGAGGGCGAGCACAGCAGCCCACGCCCATGAGAAATGACGCCCCGGACGCACTGATTTTGAGTGCTTCTTCGCATCGCTCATGCGCACCGGTGACACCGCCCAGGGCTTCTCGTTGTGGCGTATCACATGTTGTGGTGCGTATACGCTTGGGTTGCGGTTTCTGGGATGAACCCGCCTTGCAAAATGGCAGATGGCATCCACTCTAGTTGAAGGCGTCGTGGACCTGAGACCGCAGCAGGTAACGGACGCCTGGTAGAGTTTGTCTTCATGAATAATGGTGCGGGGAAGGACTCCAAACCTTGGATTGGATCGAGACCGAGCATAGACTCGTTATCCATGTCATCATGGCCACTGCGCCGGGATATCAGCGTCATCGATGGTATTATTATAGCAACATCGAGCCTAGTTGGTATGCACCACGGACGCGCTCTGATTCGGTACTGCGACGGAGACGTAAAAACTCACCTATGGTGCCAAGGATAGATGTCCAAGTAGGAGCGCAGGGGTATTCGTCACAATGGTGGGAATTTGACAGCGGTTATGTCGTGACAGAGATGGGTGAAGACAATTGGGGATCATGAATTGCGAAAGGAGGGTACTTACAAGCCACTGGTATTCAGAATACAGCCGGTTGTCTCCCCTTCTTCCTCATACCCGCCTCCCAACAGGTCTAATCAAGCGCACTACAAAAGGTTTACACCCTCCACAGCCTCCGTCTGGCACAACCTTGCGCTGGGAGGGCCCGAGGTGACTATTGAGTCTTTGACACGTAATGTCGAGTTACGACAAGGACGCATGCGTGCGGGAAGCTCCAGATAGACAATGCATAACTGGAGACTATGGAGAAGACTTGACGAGGACTGTTGTGCAGCGAGCATCGATAGTGAGAAGTGAGATGCTGAGAGTCGAATCCCGGTTGACTGCGAGATGGTCCAAGGACAGTGCGGGAGATTCCGCGGTAGGCAGAATTGTTCTGAGCATGGTATCTCAGACGCTCGGTTGGACAGCCGGGCGCTATTGAACTCTGTCGCGAGCACCCAGATCCAACAATGCGGCCATAACCTGAGTCCTCGCAACTCGCGTCACCTAATATCATCAAGGTATCATCATATCTCAGTTACTTATATGTCAGTGCGTTGTTGAGTCACACTACTACATGTCTCTGAGTTCTCAAGCCTCACTGTACTAGTAGGCTGACAGGCCTGAATATTTGGGGCATCTCGTCTGACTCTCCGAGTCGGTCTGACAGGTTTGAGGCCACAAATGCTTTGTATGAGATGCTGCTGACTGTACATGACGCATCGCACGGTATGATACGCTGTCAACCTGCCATGGCATGCCATCATGATGAGGATGCGCCGCTTCAAGTAAGTTGCGGCAGGCGCCTGTGCTCCATCTCCATCTGACCCGTTCATCGGGCGTTGGTACACTGAAATGCGCCACAGAACAGATACATGCACTCGCATCGCGCAGTATCGGACCGGAAGACACACGCTGCTGTCTGTTTGAGTGCAAGCCCTGCTGAAAGACGCCTCTTCTATAGACCGGACCTCAGGCACCGGGGAATCAAGTGTCCCTCCCCCATTACATGCTACATTCTGTCGAGGTTGTCTGGGGAACGTATCAAAGCGTGCGTTGTGCGAGTGCTTACGGGGATGGGGAAGCGATGCTGCGGTCCGAGGGCTCGATACGCCTCCTCTGTAGGGATGACGGGTTCACATCAAGGACACGGGGCGGATCAACGCTGGAACGCGTACCCGTCATGAATCGAGCAATATGACCTTCAAACGAAGGGCGGGATCTTCACTAACTTTGCCCACAGTCGGATACTGCACTAGACCACTGTTCCACGCGATCGGCTCTCCTGTCCGAGTCGGTTCGAACCGGAATCGCTGGAGGAGCACGAACAGTACGACCTATATGGCGCAAATAAAAAGGTCAGCAAGGAATTTCTCATACCCGCGCTATGATGAGACATTTTCTCACTCAGTTCGATTTGCGCGAATTTGAACACTCTATGAGCAAGTACGTGGGTAGGCCGCATCTCCCGTGAGAGAAATCCATCGACTCACATGCACGCCTTGTTGCCGCCAATGAACGTCATGCTGGGGTAGCACGCCGGTCAGTGTCGTATGACGGCTCCGGGATTGAAACAAGATGAATACGACGCACATGTGCGCATATATTCCTAGTACATGGGCCTCCTCGACGGCCTTCGGGAGGTGTTCTAGCCAGCGCTCAGGCTTCCACTCGCTTGCATCCGGTCCCCACAGCGATGGGCCGACGTTGCACGCAGCGCGATTGGGCCCAGGCTCTTCGCCACGGGCCCAATCAAGACCTGCATAGTCCTAGATTATGTTCGTGAATCAGTTTGCAGGGTCAGGATAACCAGCAGACGTACAGTATAGGGGTAGTAATCCTGGTCCTTCATGAAGATTGCGTGCAGCGCCTTTGTATCCCATACATGGACCCATGTCCCCTGACAAACACATTGCGGTCGTAGATCAGATGACATGTACCGACTTCTGCGATCAGGAAATACTGGCGAACGCACCCCAAACAATGCATTTAGCTTGGACACCCGTCCATATTGGCTGTAATACTGAGAACGATAGCCACAGCAGTGCAGATCGAAGAACTCCTGTAAGTTGCCTGCAAATTCCGATACCGGTGTGCATGAGCACGGAGGAGTTCACGACGGGACCGGTTCAAGTTGCGTGACACACCAAAAAACCAAGATATCACCTGAGGGCCTGGAAGGTTGTCCAAAGCGGACTTTTTGCCTCGTAATATCCACAGAAATATCCACGGTATGAGGACAAGCAGGACGATGGCCACGTATTGTGCCATGACTCAGGCCTGCAAGTACGATGTGCCGTGCCGGGCTGCGAAAGGTGTCCACACAAGGGCTAAGAACGATGTATCAACGATGTTAAGTATAATCTGTAAGAGACATAGAATAAATGCGACACAGCAGGATAAGGAGGTATTAGAAAGGGCGATACCCCGTAGATAGCCTGGGTGTTGAGTCCAAGACGGCCATAAGCGCCTTCGGCTAGCAGTGCTCTCAGCTCTGCAGTGCTGCATCGGAGGAGGAGGAGGAGGAGGAGGAGGAGGAGGATGACACTTTGGAGAGAATCGGTACGACTACAATGCATGGATTAGTAAGCCCATTCCCACCCGGTTGTTCGGAAGTGATGAGATTAGCGCCCAAGTCCCTGCTTGACGAATTCTTGATCTCCTCTGTGACTTTTTCCAATGATGAGTTATTCGAAGACAGCTCGCCTGAATCCTCGTCCACAGCAGTCTTCTTACTTGGGGCAGAACTGGCAGATTCCTTCAAGTTGCTCCGGTCGTGCTCAGCGATCGCCACTTTTTTATCCGAACCTTGTCCTCCTCAGCCTGAACATGCCACAGGTAAAGCGTATGCCACATATTCAAGCGTTGCACTGACTGATGTGGAATTAGTCCTGACAGTGTTGTCACTGTCAGCATCAATGTTCAAACTTCTAAAATGGCTTATGATAATGCTGCTGCCACGATGGCCCTAGCAAGCGGAACTCGTGGTGCTACCCCACTAGCTGTAAGTTTGCCACCTCGCACGTCTGTTCGGAGAAGATCCCGTGTGCCGAATTATATTTCCTTCGCATGAACTGTTCAGAGCAGGAACAGCAAAGTTCTGCATGGGATGCACACTCACTGATAGGGACAAGCTCACCCCAATGTTTCAAGGTGCCGTATATGGAGTGTCGGCCACCCATTCAGATTTCCAGCAGTTATCTCCGAACGTAATACGTTTATAACCTTGTCTGTTTAGGATCGACACTACCGAAAAATAGCTCGATTCAAGCCTTTGAGCGAGGTAGATGGAGCACGAGGACAGCGGACTCCATCGCTTCTGCCGACTCGGTTCCGCTGCTCATAGGGATGGTGCTCAGCGAAACTGTCTGAGAGCGTGAGTCTCTTGCTTCAAGCGCTCATGGACTCATATAAACTCGAATACAGCTGTTGCGTTCGTCTGGCAACGATTCCCTCCCCCCCTCTCCCACCGCCATTCATAGCCTTCCTTCGCTATGAATTCAGCCACTGTGGCTGAGAATCAGTTATGCCTTCTAGTGGCACCTATCTTTGGCATCGTGCGTCCTGTCTCCTCCGTGAGCTCCCAGCTAAGGACCTAACCAGCCCCCCATTTTGGCCGTTCACCTTTGAATAGACGACATGGAGCGTACTTCATAGGTTCAATATCCGTGGCGACTTCATCCTCCTCGGCCACGGTATTAGCTTCGTGGCCCTATATCTTATTCTCGATGCGTCTACACTGTCGAACATCGCGCTCAGGGCCTCAGTAAAAGCAGCTATGGTGTATTTGCTAACCCTGGCCATAGTCACCATAGGCTATCGAGTGTCCCCTTGGCATCCTTTGGCGTCGTACCCCGGTCCCTTCATGGCGAAAACCTCTAGTCTCTGGCTATCGTACATGTCCTCCACGGGAAAACGGTACCTCATGTTAAATAGCCTTCACTCCCGCTATGGCCTATTTGTTCGCATTGGTACGTCTCTCGATTATTCAATACGACATTCGCTGAACAGTGAACCCGACATCTCACAGGTCCCGATACTCTGTCCATCAACTCTCCTGGAGCGGTAGCTTTATACAATAATGCGGATAAGAGCGAGATGTATCGATTCCCGGGGCATCATGTGGGATTCACGTCACTGTTCTTCAAACCAGACGACATCCAGAGATATCGTGTCAGAAGACACATTTGGTCGCACATGTTTGCACCAGATATGTACGTTGCGTCTCCCCATTTTGACTGTGCGGCCGCTCTGATTCCGGGACTAGGCTCGCAAGCCTCGCGTATCTACTTGAACGGAGGACTGCGCAACTGCTGAAGACGCTGGAACGCCGACAAGCCGAGTCCGGTACCGGCTTCGTGGACATTTATGAAACGGTCTACCATTGGGCATATGACTTCATGGTATGTATTTTCTTTGGCGCTCCCTGAGTGTCTGGTACTTGTTAATCCACGACACCAGGGGGACATGGTCTTCGGCGGCTGTAGTAAAATTGTATGTTTTCTAGTTCATGGTCATGTCTATTCTCCTTACATGCATCAATCGCAGGAACTTATGAAGGAAGGCGACCCACGCAACCTGATCCAGATCGGGCGGCGATCTCTGGCCATGATGGACTAGTATGTGTGCATGAGTGCAATGCAACCATAAAGCTCATTCATCTATGTCAGCCTCGGGCAGTCTCCCTGGCTCGTCGACATTCTTTGGCACCTCCCATTCACAGGAAGGATGCGCCGTCATATCAAGAACACCGCGGAGATGATGGGTGATCGGGTCAAGGCAGGAAACCTACCGGGGTACAGAGACCTCGCCTCATACCTTGTCAGTTTTTCTAATTTTCCAATCCTCATTTGTACGATTCTGAGGGCAAATAGATTGAAGGTGGTGTGTGTTGGGAAGACCTTCAAGCAGAATCAATTGTTGCTGTTGTTGGCGGTGAGTCGATGGCTGATGCATCAGTTGACTCATTAACAACATACATGGTTATAGGCTCGGACAGCACCTCTGTAATGGTCACCTTCGCCATTTACTTCCTCTTATCCAATCCCGAGTGCTACAGGCGCCTTAGGGAGGAGCTTGACCGGGTTTTCCCAGATCCTGTCTCTTCTCTTTCCCTGAACGTCTTGGCGAGCCTTGTTTTCCTGAACGGTGTTATCAACGAGACCCTACGGCTCGCGCCGTCTCCGTACTTCCATCCTCGCATCGTTCCTCCTGGCGGATCAGTCGTTGACGGCAAGCACATTCCTGAAGGCACAATTTTCGCAATTGCGTCCTACTCACAACATATCAGCCCGGAGAATTTCTCTCCATCGCCCCTGGTAAGAATGACGTGCTAATAGTCGTGTTAGTTACTTACCGAACCGTGGTTTGACTTTGGAAGGAGTTCCTCCCAGACAGATGGCAGCCGAACGGGCTAGGCCCGGAAACCCGGACCAATAGGACTATGCTCACCTCGTTTGCGTATGGTACGCCGCCGAGATTACCTCTAGCATTGCTGCAATGGCTCACATAGTGCACTTTTCAGGCCGGCATGCCTGCAACGGGAGGGGCCTCGCATATCATCAGATGCGAATGGCTCTCGCCCGCCTCCTTCTGGCGCTGGAATTTGAACTCCCTGGCGACTTCGATGCCGTCAAGTTCCGCTCAGGCATCGTCAACATACGCACCACATTTCTGGAGGAACCCCTCTACGTCAAGGTTAAGCGACGTCACGGTGTTGATCTTGAAGCCTTGGCGAATTCGGTGGCATAATTGCAAGGCGATCGTCCCGATGAGAGGCTCCACCTTCTCCGAGTCCCCCGCTTCATGTCCATGGCATATGTAAGCAGCATGTTGTCACACAGTTATTCAGGCGCCAATTGGTCCCCGCCAGCGCACGTCCCCGAATCGCTGATGTCGATGAGTCCTCACCCTCTTTCCCGACGTTGTTCTCTTCCTTGACGGCCACTTTGGTTATCAGTCTTCTCCCCGTGTAATGCAGTTGGAGCTCTGTGTTGAAATTCCATCTTGGGTACCGACGTTTTCCCTATGCGCAAGCCTGAACAAGGGGCACCTCGACGTACAGGCTCAATTGTCCTCCGGCAAGCATGACGGGCTCTGAATCGTGCGTCTGTTACGGTCATTCTCCCCGCGTCTCGCTATGTCGCTCATACATCGGCACCGCATCCCAGGTCCTGAGCGCATCAGCTGTGGCTTGACGCTCTTCGATCGCTTATCTTTGGGGTCGATGGCTAGTCGCCGACCCGCCCGGCCTCGCCGGCTGCGGCACCCACATCAGTTTGTATTGAAAGCATCGCGAGAACGTCGCAGAGGGCGCCCGGGGTCCTAAGAAGCTCTGAGTACGACTGTTCCTCGTGTTTGTACCATCTGTGCCACTGCCGTTTCCTTCTTGCATATATGTTCTGCTCCCCACGACGACAAGCTGACTTTTCAGGGGACGCACTATCACCTTCAAGCCTTACCCCCCTCTCACGTACACCATGTTCACTTCTGGCAGCACTGGTGCAGTCTCGCCGAGGGGACCTCAGATGGTAGCGTTCCCCGCCTTGGACAACACTCTCGGAGCTATGTTGATTGGCACTAGCATGTCATCGATGTACGAGTTCTGTCGTTTCCTGTCCGCGTTCTGTTGACCCTACCCACTTTCAGCCTTGCTGGCGTCTTCGTGCACCAGACCTTTCGGTACTTCCGACGCTATCCCAAGGACCACTGGTCGAGCAAGGCAGCAGTAAGTTTTCGAGCCGCATATTCATTTTACTGCCACGAACAGTCCTCCTACAGGTCACCGTCTTGTGGTAAGCCCCGGAGAACGCCCTTCATCGTGCTTGAGAGATCCAAGGGCTCAAGGACCGCGCAGTGTCCTAGATACCGTTCATGAAGCTTTGATCGTGCACATGTGGTGAGTCTATCCTTGATGAAGGCACAGGCTGAGCTGAATATCACGGACCGTAGCTACTACTACATGGTGTCGCATTACTTCCAGCCCACCATCCTTCTCAGTGGAGTATGGTACGTGATCTTTCGGATTCAGATTCATATACCTACCCCACTCAGTGACTCCCGTGATTTGTTCACGATAACGGCTTCAGGTCCCTGAGGGTAAGCCTTCGTTACCTGTGAGACAATATCGTCCAGCTCACACCCATCCCCCAGCTTGTTATCCCGACCACGGTAATCCCAACTACCGCTTTCGTCCCTCGAGATGCCTGACAAGCAGTTTTTCAGGGCTTGATCTCCTTGATCTCGCACATGTACGCATTTCTCATTTCTTTTGGCCTCGATTTTATCTCGTTGACCTTCGGTCCTGTACATAGGTTCTTCGCGCGCCGCGTTATCATCTGTTGGTCGCGCCACTCCGTATGGCCATATCTCATCCTCATCTCATATTCTTCCAGTGGCAGGTAACAAACGCCTGATTGTACCTTTAGCGATGGTGCTTCAGCATGCTATATGATGTTTTCGTCCCCACTGACTTCCAAAAATGCAGATATCAGCACTCCTCATATTTTTGGAACTTGGTGCGTGACAAGCAAGGTTCGATTTGTCTCGTTCTTAGCTAACAGGTTTGTTTCTCGTAGCTTTCTGCACTGGTGAGTGCCCCTCATCTCAGCCGTCCTGAGGCTAACGCTATCGGCGTAGTCGCTACCTTTGCCATGTGCGTCCGTCACACCGGAACATGTTTTGAGTCCACTGACGAGTCGCACAGATTCCGGGACGTCACGTTCCAGAGATTTGTGGACCATAGCTCGGTGAGCCCCAGCTAAATGCGTCTCGGGATATAAACTGAGTCTGCATTCACTCTAGTGGATCATATCCGCATCTCTCGGAACCAGAGTGCTGACGGACTCAGTCATTTCTGGGGCTATGGTTGCCGTGCTGCGAAGGAATCGCACAGGGTTCAAGAGGTCAGACGTTCATCTCTACTTCGCCCACTTCACTACTGACATCGGCTCAGGACGGACTCAATCCTCGACCTCCTCATTTCCTTTGCGATCAACACTGGTAAGCGCATTTGTTCCTTCAGCAGATGCGTTAACTCATCTCTCACTCGCTGCCTGCAGGGCTGTTGACGAGGTTTGCTCCGTGTGTGCTTGTCAGTCAGCCTTTTCGGCTGATATAGGCCCCGTTTTGCAGCATAATCAACCTTGGAGCGATGATCAGTGTACGTCGTACCGGGTCACGCATTTATCCTTCTCTCTGACAGAACTGCAGGCTGTCCTGCAACCTGACTCCCTCATTTACTGTGCAATATACATCGTGTCGTCGAAACGTAAGTGCTCGAACCTCTGAATGCTCGTGTATCCGCCCATTGACCTCCCGCCCGCAGTGTACTCGAACTCCGTTCTTGCAGTGTAAGTCTCGGTCTCGTACGAGCGCAGCCTTCTGTACTCATCAATACACCAGGTTGAATTCCCGTCGGTCTCGCAACAAGCACCGTGCCGAGAATACGAGCGGCACAGGGCCGAGCTGGGTCGAGATGAGCGACCACGTCGCCGCCGCGGTCAAGACGAACACCCACATCGAGGCGAGTCGCCGCACCCCTCCTGCCCCTGTGCAGCCTCGCTGATGTTCCCGGGCGGGCGCGCTATGCAGTTTCAGGCCAACAGCGCCGTGGACCTCTCTGCCAAATTCAGCGCGCCGAAATTCAAGCCTGCCGAGCTGCCCGTGGGCGATGCGCCCGTAGATTTCGGGGGCCGCCTCTACCAAGGGGATCTATAATCTCCGGATGCTGCTGCTAGCTCTCGCAAGCGTACCTTCATGGCGCCGCTCGCGAACTCACGAGCATCGCTTGTTTTCTGTTTCCGCCGCTGTCGCGCTGTTCTCTTGCTTCTGTCTCCTGTCCAATGTGCTGTCGAAGCTGCTTGAGTGTATTTGAAATGCTGTCTTGTCCTCCGCCCTGTTGTTGTTGTTATGTTCTGCCGAATCGCGAGCTTTCGCAGGTACCCACAGAATGGTGGTCCAGTGGTCGGGCGGGACGTGGTGGGCGCGGACTGGGAACCTGTCCAACCGTCGGGTATTGACGGGCGTCGAGGAGACCGGCGATTTGGGAGTTCCGCCGTTCACGGTCCGCCCACAAAGATAAAGACAGCCAAACACCGCTCATGGAGCGAAGCGCTGAACAAGGCTACTGCTGAAGCATGGCGAGGTGTGTAGGCGTCCATTGTTAGCATATGAATTTCGAGGTGCCTTGCTACCTTGTGAACATTCCCTCTGGAACAGCTTTGGATGGACCCCTCCGGATGAACAGTCGTCCGGCAGACGGGCGGAGCGGAGCGGCCACTCGAGACCAGAGCGGTCACGACGGGCGGTCGAATTGTAGACCACAACGATGACCGTGGGCGCATTTCCGAGTCCTCCGCTCAAAATCGGAATTGAGGCACGGGACCACGCTCCTATGGACATGGAGAGAGAGGCATGGAAGTCCAGGCTCGCAGTGCTCGCAGAACTGGTGAGTACCGCTCCCCGCAGTCCGTCTGTTGATGTCGCTCGAACTCACCAAAGTGTGGGGAAGCTCCATCTCGACATCGGTGTTCTGGGCTTCTCTTCTTTCGTGCGCGCTCTTTTTAGGCGAACGAAGCCTCCGAATGTCCGGGCAGCCCATCGGGAAGTCAACAAAAGGGTACGGGAATCGCACGGGCCAGGATGGAAGCGATCAGGTTAACTTCTCTCTCCGAATGGTGGACTGCTCGGAGGACATGCTGTGGAGTTCTGGCAGTGTCTTAGTTGATGCCACTGCAGGCACAGGTTCTTTGACGAGTTCGCATAGGACCCCTTCGAAAGAGACTAAGGTCTGAGCTGTGCTTCAGGAGAATGGTTCATGCTGGGCGGAGCGGAAGCTTCAGTTCGGAAGTCACGTTTGGAAGCCACCTTTGTCGTGGAAACTCCCAGATGACTCTCACGGTACACAGTAGGCTGGAAAGTGCACGCACCACGCTACCCCCTCGCCCGTGGCATCCTCAACAGATCCTAAGGCTCGTTACACTTTCTCCGCATCTTCTCAGAGGGAGTTCTCTCCGCGCTCAGCACTGCAGTACCTCGGAATATCAAGGTGCTGGGCTGTGTGGTGTAGGGAAAGGGCCAACTTTAGCCAAGGGTAAGTACCTTGATTTCCTCCGACAGCTCGTTCCCTCGTTTCCGACCAAACAAATGGTGATTTGATTTTGTATTCAACAGTGCCCGATCATGACCCCTCTTTCACAATTTAGGCCGACTCTGGGGAATCGTAGTGTTCAGCGGCTCGCCCGCAGCGTCTGCGCCCACACGTTCGCGGCTTCCATCCATCGTTGAATATCAGCATCCCTGTTCCACATCGAACCAGGCATCATCATCTTGGTCTACTCGGAGCGCCTCGCCAGTGGCGCACAACTTCAACTGTTTTTGCCACAGCCTTCTAGGCTTCATCTAGGTAAGTCTGTATTAGTCGTCTGGGTTCGTATAAAGAGGTATTCATGCAGGGTAGGCGTAGGTGCTTTTGCCCCACACTATCTCATGTTCTGGACTCGACGGCGCCATTCATCTGTCTGCCGGCAAGCATGTCAACTTCAAACAACGCAACGGAGGTACCCGCGGATCCATTGGCGTTGTTACCAAAGGTTCCTGCTTTGGACAACACCTTCGGTGCCGTGTTACTTGGTACATTCATTGCTCTAATGTGAGTCCCCTTCCGCGCCACAACATTCCTGTGGAGGCTGACTAGCACGCCGTAGTTTGTACGGGATCACTTTGCATCAGTCGTATCGATATTTCCGCATGTACCCTTCCGATCTTCCGAGCTTGAAGTGGCTGGTGCGTTTGGTGTCATCTCCGTGTGCTTCCATCGACTGACCAGGGTGTATCGTTATAGGTGTGCTTTGTCGTGTAAGTCGTTGGTTAATCTCAAACATTTGAGAATGCAAACGACCTTATGCAGAGCACTGGAGACTGTTACGTCTGCGATGAGCATACATGTCTGGTGAGGAGTTTACGTCCTCGTGTGTACCAATTAGTGACATCTACTGTCCCGGGGATACAGCTATTACTATCTTGTATCAAACTACTTCGACCCACCGGCTCTCCTTCGAGGGATGTGGTAGGGAATCTTCTCGAAGTCTTCCCCTGACGATATTTACAATAGTCGACAGGTCTATCAATGTAAGGGTGAAACAGCAATTGTGACGTACTCAGACTGACTGACAAGTAATTCTAGCTATTCCCAGTCGTATCTGTAAGTGGATAATGCTAATGTCAACATACCTAGTCTCTGACAATCTGACTGGAACTCTAGGGTCTTGCGATGGTTTCGACTCAGAGGTGGGTCGCGTCCTGTTCCTGTTATGACCGGCTCTATCTTATGGTATTGCAGTTTCTTCGTCCGCCGAGTGTATGTCCGTACGTGTCTTCGAGTCGAACCCTTCCAAGCGGATGTATACTCAAGTTTCCTCCGTACAACCAGTCGGCCGGGGATACAGAATATTTGTACTATTCGCTGTAAGTTGTCGTCTAAGTATTTCTGACGTGTTCTCATATTCTATAGGTATTTCTATGCTTCATAGAAATGGGTGAGCCACACAGTGGTGCCCCGTTACCAAGGATTATGCTGAGAACTCCTCTTTTCTCGATGCAGGCTTCTTCATAGGTAAGGACATATTATCATCGTCGTTGGGCGACACATACTGAATACTCATAACTAGCGGCTACCACCGAAGCGTGAGTCTAGTCTTCGTCTCCGTCTTGCGTAGACTCACTGAGCTCTGCACCTCAGCTTCATCATACCCACGTTCGAAGGCTTCAGGCATGTCACTGTGAGTGACAAGCCATGTAATTCCCAGTATATTCGTCGCGACAACTGACTGCTATGCAGTGGCTTGTCTCCACCGGCTCTACCATGGCTGTTACTTCCGACATAATCATCACGATCATGCTGATATTCGCATTGCGGAGAAGCCGTACTGGCGTGAAACGGTTCATAGACTTTTACCATAACTTCGGAGCAGAATTACTGACCCGACCACTCCGGCTCCGGTAGCACTGACTCCATGCTAGATGTCATGATAATGTACTCGATCAACACTGGTTAGTGGTCAACTGTGCCTCCGGAACTCTTGCTGATACGTTATTTCCAGGTCTCCTCACAGGGTATGCTCACTATACGTCACGCATGTTCAACTAGTGCTGACCGAGCGCTGTGGATGCCAAGGATCTTCAATCTCCTGTCGTTACTCTTTGTAAGTACCCTTAACAAAGCTCAGAACCACCGCTCACCCGAAATCAGGCGTTCACCCGCCCAGGCGATCTAATCTACATCGGTTTCGGAATTCCCGGTACAAAGAGTAAATGCACGGTCATATTCAGCTTCGACTGTGCTCTGACATCCTGCCTTCCAGTGTATGCGAACACGCTTATGGCTGCGTGAGCCTCTCTAAAGCATCTTGTCCTTCGTTGGATAGCGCTCACATGGAATGCGACAGACTGAATTCCCGGCGTTCACTAGCTGCTAAGGGTTCGGGCATGGCCTACGATACGTCGCCATTTGGTGTCAGCGGAGCAGCGGGAAACCACGGAAACAACACGCCGATGACCAGAATCCAGCGGAAGGCTCATCACGTAGATGTGAGCTCTGTTTATAGGGAGCACGACATGAGCTACGGTGCTGACATGCAATGTCAGGTCGAGTCGATGGCTCAGACGGACTCCGTCGTGGACATTGCGAAGCCTACACTAGTCGGCGACTCGGCTGAAGACGTTCGAGCCGGAGACCTTGAAATGCAAGGTCGGGTGTAGGAATGGCAGTGGAAAACGCCTTGGCTCTGTCCGTATATATTGCCCCCAAAATGTGTATTATACTTTGAACTTTCATTCCTGTACCAAAGTCTCCGCCTCCCGCCGCCTCTATCCAAGAGTGTCCTGGTAGTACTTCTTCTGATAATACGCACCATGCTCCCCGACGGGGCACGACGACAAACACCCCAGTCTCTCAAGGTCCATCCAAGAGCTCCTTCGCACCTCGACACTCTTCAGAAGGACTCTTGTTCCTCGATTATACACGAAAGCGATGAGTACATGTTCTCGACACCAAGTGCCCGCGCATCTTTATCTCGATACTCTTACTTAACACCGACGTCTGCAACAAGCAGTAATGCGCAGCACATAATTACAGATACAATCACAGTTGCACGTCCTCACGACCTGGCCGTGACCACCACCGGCAGCGGCGGGCACTTCGTCACCCCCAGCTCCCTGATCCCCTCCCTCCAAGCCCGGGCGTCCCAGCCCTCCGTCAGCTCGAACCTGAACCGGCGCACCAGCGCGCACACGACCATCCGGATCACGCCCAGGCTG
>VJXU01001851.1:605-12505 GCA_008694245.1 Ganoderma sp. BRIUMSc | reverse complement strand
ACATCCATTGACATGACGAGGACGTCGAACTTCTCCAGCTCGTCTGCGGTCGGCGCGGCGAGTTCCCAGGAGACGGTCTCGACGAGCACGGGAGGAGACCGGGGGGGAAGCTGTGTGGGCTCCATGGGGTAGGTGGAGGGGACGACGTCAGGCAGGGATGAAGGGGGCGCGCCATCCGAGGGGTCAGGGCCGGTGTCCATCGCGTTATTGTCTTGAGGTTCGGCCTGCGACGAGGAGGGGACCAGAACGTTGCCTGGGGACAGGGGGGTCATGGGGATGTTGGGAGGGGGACCACGCACTGCGGAGGCGTCTGGGACGAATTGGGGATCGACGCCTGCAGGAGGCGCGGTGGAAGGCGTCCCCTGCCCCTCTACAGGCGGCACTTGTCGAACGGCGGCCTGTTGCACCGGCGCCGGAGGAACGTCGATGGGAGGGAGCGGCGCCTGAGGCATATCGCTGTCGATGTCCATAGCGCTGTTATCAACAGGTGCTGCGGCCTTCGACGCGTTCGCAGGGCGGGGGGCGACAGTCATGCCCTTTGGCACGTGCGACTGCGTTGGCGCGAGAGGACGCGCGGGGGGCTGCGAGCTTCGCGAAGGAGTCTTCTCCTGAGTAGCGTCTCCGCGCGACCTCTCCCGTTGAGCCGCGGCCTGGTGCTGTTTGCGGCGGTGTTTGTTGCTGAGGGGGGAAGGGGGATGGGCTGGCATGCGCAAAGACGGAAGACCGGGAGGACGGTAGCTCTCTGCCGCGGCGACGGGGTCAGGGAGTTTGGTGGCATCGAGCTTCTTCGCGTTGACTTTGGCCCAAGTCGCTGCCCAGTCGACGTCCTGAGGGTAGACGGTGCCGGATGGATGGGTGCTCCTGCGAACGACAGCACTCGAGGACTGGCTGCTGTCGCCTTGACTAGGGCCGGCGTCGTCGTCTCCTCGAGGGGCTTTCTCGTAGCCCTCGACGACGAGTCCATTGCAGAACTGAAGGTACTGCGAGGGATTGTCCGCCTTGAATTGCTTCAAGGTGTCGTAGGACTGCTTGCGACTGGGGCCCGCGACCGGGATACGCGGAAGGAAAGGCTCGAGGTCCTTGTCGGAGGGATGGACGTACGGACGGTTAGTCCCTGGGAACGCGCGGAGGAACTCAGCCTCCAACGCGTTGCGCATGTAGGTCTACGGGAATGATCAGTGAAGCAGTGGACACGAAGAAGGAGATGACTCACGCAAGCGACCTGGCGGGCAAGGAAAGCCATTTCGGGCGTGCACCGAGGGTCCTCGTCGTCGATGTGTGCAAGAGGGCATTTCAGCATGCTGTCGATGATCTTCTTGGCACTGGCCGTGTGCTTGATCATGGCGGTGGAGTCGAAGGGGGTGACGGTGGGGTTTTCAAACAGGATGCGGGGTGCGCCGCCGTCCGCTTTGTCCTTCGCGGAGTCGAACACGATCGGCTTGCCGTGAAGGTCGACGAAGAGGTCGGTGACCTGATGGTCCCAGTTGGCGTACTGGGTGACGGCCGGACGAATGGTGGGGTCGCCCAAGAAGTCGTCTAAGGTCTGCTGGCAATGTTGCCCGAGGAACCGGAAGAGGTTGTTGCGCAGCTCGATGTAGGGCCGGAGCTCGAACATGCGACCGATGGTGTCACGGTAGACGCGCCAGCCGAGGAAGAGGAGGTACGCGTATGCGAGGAACCCGTTGGACTTACCTTTTTTGACGCCGCCTTCGGGATCGGTCCAGGAAAGGAGATGGCGGTACAAGATGGCGAGACAGGGAAAGCATTTGACGTCCTGGAGAGAGAGGCAATCGAGGCCCCGACCGAGGATGTCCTGCGAGGCTACGTGCATAGCGGCGCGAACGGCGGATTTGAGGAGGGGAGTGTTGGAAGAGTCGGCGCGGGGGGCACTCTCGACCAATATCTCGTAGATCTTGATAATGTCGTTCCTGTCGTCCTCCGTGATATCGACGCCGTCGAGGGTGCCAGTGAACGCCTTGGGGAACTTGCTTGCAGGGAGGAACGTCTTGACCTTGCCCTTGGTCTTGGAATGAAGGCGGGTGAACTCGAGGGAGAGGGACTGGACGGAGACGGCGAAGAAAGACTCGTGAGGGGTCTTGACCATCGAATGCTGATAGGCGATCCCGCATTTCTTGATCAATTTGAGATTGGAGAGGAGCCAGGGGCAGAGCTGTATAACGAAAAGATATGGAAGTGCGATATGTCTACGGATACAAGGAAAGACTTACAATGGATCGCGCCATCTCAGGACTGGTGTTCTTGAAGCGCTCTTTGTTCGAGAAGAATTGCGCAACGTAGGACAGGTAGTCGGGATAGACCTTGTTGTCCTTGTCGGTATCTCCCGCAGAAGAGCGTAAGATGCCGATCTGGGCCAGGGGGTCCAAGGTGCGAGTGATCTGATATGTTGAGTGATGTCAGTAATAGTATCAGATAGTTTGCGACATAGCGGAGAGTCCGCTATGTCGCCGCCTAGAGACGCCTAAGAACTTCTGTCTCGAAGACGCTTATGATCATCGGTTGCGACATAGCAGAAAATCCGCTATGTCGCACCTGATGCAACTGGGATCTGCAATGTTGCGCCATAGCGGTCGCACCGCCATGTCGCAATGCGACAAGACAGGCGCTCTCTGAATGCGACATAGCGGTTGGGCCGTCATGTCGCATGCAGCAAGCACAAACGCTCTGTGGATGCGACATAGCGGGTGGACCGCCATGTCGCATGCAGCAAGGACATGTGAACGTACGTACCAGTTTGAACCCCGCTTCTGCTTCAGCCAGCGCATGGCTAAAGTCCTCTATGAACGTGTCGCACAGGAAAGGAACGTTGAGGATGCGGCCGCCGGATGACTGGAGCAGCTTGAACCACTGGTACTTCCTCTTCGCGTCCCGCAGGGCCCTCCGGGTAGGGGTGTTTCTCTCCTCTGGCTTGATGTGCGAGAGCCGCAACGACCATTCTGCGGGCAGCCGGTGGTAGCAGTCGGAGCGATACATGTCCATCGCCTCCTTCCACTTGGGGTGCTCCCAGTC
Source organism: Ganoderma sp. BRIUMSc (assembly GCA_008694245.1). Taxonomy (NCBI): domain Eukaryota; kingdom Fungi; phylum Basidiomycota; class Agaricomycetes; order Polyporales; family Polyporaceae; genus Ganoderma; species Ganoderma sp. BRIUMSc. The sequence goes on along the minus strand of VJXU01001851.1, from coordinate 9,478 downwards.
GCCAAAGTGGAGGTACGCGTCGCTCAAGCGGAAACACTTGTCGTAGATTTGGTTGACGATGGAGAGCAGTGTGGTGTCCCAGACCGCGTTGCAAGTTTTCTCCGGCGTAACCCAGGTGCTCTTGTCGTGGTTGTATCGCTTCTCCACGTTCGCGCGGCCCACACTCAGCACGGTCTTCAGCGCCGTGCGGTCTTGACGATCCGTCGTGGAGTCGAACGCCGCGTCGGTCCACATCGCCTCTGTCACTTCCAGCGGCTTGTCGATCTCGTTGAGGACCAGTAGGTAGTTCCGCATGTGGCTCGCGTTCGTGTCGAGCCGGTCCTCCAGGTCCGGGAATGGGACGGTGGTCGCGACCATCCTCAGATCCCGCATCAAGGTGTGGACAAGCCATCGCCAAAGCTATCACCCAGCTGGTCAGCAATGTCAGCGGATGTCTCAATGGCGCGCTCACCATGGCGGAGCCCGACTTCTTACTCATCTCCTTCTTTCCTGCCTTCCCCAGCGCGTCCTCCAGCCGCGACAACGGCATGCACCCAGTAACCTGGAAATACGAGAACTGCCACAGATCTTGAATCAGGGCGAGATTCTCCTCGACCGTGAACAGGAAACTCCCGATCCCGTCCTTGAGCTCCGGGGCACTGAGCGCACCGCGCATGATCTCCTTGCGGTACAATTCCGTTCCCGCCACCGGCACAGGAAGTCCAGGGTGCTGGCGCCGCCACTTCTGCATCGTTTCCTCGATGCGCCACGACAGCATCTGCACCTTCTCTTGCGAGTCCGCGGCCTTCGCAGGTCGGACTTCATTCGTCGCGAGCAGCGCCTTGCCCGCGATGTCGTCGTCGATGATTCCTGCAGGTTAAGCGGTCGTTAGCTTCGTTTTGATACGCGGGGCGCGGGACTTACGGCTGTCGTACACCTTCTCGACCCAAAGCTGCGCGTCCGCGGCCGCTTCCTCGAGGGCGGCGATCTTCTCGCGCAACCCCTCCGCCACCTCGTCGGTTAAGCCCCCGGCCGCGGTGATTTGCTTCTGCCCTCCAGACGCTTGTTGGGCCTGGTGCGCGCGCAGCTTCGCCTGCGTCTCCGTAAGCTCCTTCGCCAACTCCGCGCTGTATTTCCTCGCCGCGCCGCGCCTGTGATTGCCGCTCAAACAATCCATCACGCGCTCAGTCGGCGGACAGATCCACACCAGCGGCTTCAAGTCCTTGACCGGGTACGGCGAGCGCGACAGGCACGACGGGTCGATCTTGCTCCCGTCCAACGTGAGGTGCATCGGATGCTCCCAGTCCTCCTTGCGCTCCCGGAAACTTTGCACGAGCATCTTCTCGTGTTGCGGATCGATTTCCCGCTTGTTACTTCCAGTTGGAGGTCACTCCCAGCTCCGGCGTTACGACATTGATGCGCACGTAGCCGAGGAACGCGCGGTCGAGACGGTCTTGAGCCCTGGTCGGCAATATGACCATCGTCGCGTCGAGATCTTCTTCCTTGATCTCGACCTTCGCCTTCTTCCCCGCCTACCGAATGTCAGTTCTCAAAGTCAATCTGAGCGGTGCAGATCTACATACCGCACGCCGCTTGCCCGCTTTCCCTTTCGGCGCGTCCTCTGGGACGTATTCATCCCCGTCGGACTCCTGCTGAGCCTCGTTAGCTGATCCATGCGCGCAAGCCTACAGAATACGACGTACCGTGGCTTGCGTCTGGCGCGCGCCCAAAATCTCGTCCTCCAACGTGTCCACAGCGCGCCTGTTCTCGCGCGTAGTGAATGGCAAGGGTATGGTATACCCGCAGGGGTTGGCACGGGTGTCACACACGGGTCGGGTGTAAGGGTGTCACCTAGCAAACCCGCGTCGAACCCATCACCCGCGGAAGGGTACAGCCACCCGTGGTTAGCGCTCACCATCGAAAAAGCGCCGGTGACTTCCAAATCTCTCCTCCAAGGTCGGGGCAGCGGGCATCCGCAGTGAGCCGCACTGAGGCCTTCCCTCGTGGCTGGCCTCATGTTTTGCCAGACTCTGTGCATTATATACTATAAATAGATTGTCCTTGAAGCATTTCTACTTTCAGAATAACTGTACAGTTGTTATCCGTGTGCGCAAGTAAGGGAGTCTGATCCAGCACTGATTAGGACACACGAGGATACGAGACTAGTCAGCCACAGAGAAGAGGGTCTGGAATAATACACAGATGTCGTACACTGATCACATCTACCCGAGAACTTCTGCATACCCACGGGAAACCTTATTGCTGCCTTCTGTCCGAGTAATGGCCTCCCGAACCCAACGCAAGCGCGCCGGAACACATACTGGCGCCGCATCGCCGCCACCGAAGAAGGCGAGAAATGGTAAGCCTTCAGGCATATACACAATGTCAGTCTTCTGAGAGTCCGGATCAACAGACGGTAAAGGGAAGCAACGAGAGCGCAAACCGGCACAAGGCTCCAAGCAGTCCCAGAAAGCGTCAAAGAACGCAGCCACTGCGCCGGCTGCCCCACCGTCTGACGCGTCTCGAGTGTCCTCGGATGATGTGGAGATTGTCGAGGTGCCTCAAGTGAGCCGAGGAAAGCGGTCGCGCAGGGTCACAGTCGAGGACGTAGAGGACGAGGACGATGCTGCATCGTCCTCGGATTCCCAGAGCGCGCAGAGCAGGAAGGGGAGCGAGCCAGCGATTGATGAGGACGAAAACCAGGAACTTGGTGAGTGCGCGAATGGTGATTGTTACTTGTGGGGCAGCCCTGAGAATGAGTGCGCGCCAGCGAGAATGCGGAAGAAGTGGAATGCGACAATTTATGCGTTCTACGAGGAGGCCGAGGTCCGGTACAAAGAGGGCCGAAGGCAGCACTCGTTCAAGTGCTCCAAGCACGGGTGTGGGGTGCGTGTTAATCGCTTCCTAGATACAAAGGATGTGAGCTCGACGTCAAACCTTCGATGGCATGCGATGGACTGTTGGGGGCCGGACGTGATGAAGGCTGCGAAGGAGGTGGCAAATCGGAATGAGGTGCGCGAGAAGATAGTGCAGTCGCTGCTCACCTCAGGCACAATCACCGCGCATTTCCAGAGGAAGAAGGGGCAAGTAACGTATAGTCATCGCCCCCACACTCGCGAGGAGACGCGGCTTGAGATAGCGAAGTGGGTATGTGAGAGCTTGAGGCCATTCAACATTGTAAAAGATCCCGGCTTCGTGCTCTTGATGAAGACCGGGCGACCCAACTACTACATCCCCTCCCCTTCGACCGTCGCACGCGACGTCAAGTCGATCTTCGCGCGGACGCGCACCCGGATCGCGAGGCTGCTGCAGGTAAGGATGTCAGCTTCAACCAAGCACGATTAGTCTGGGATCTCATGGTTGACTTACGCGCAGGAATACGACGGCGACTTGAATTTCACAACAGACTGCTAGACCGCGCCCAACCACTGCCCTTTCGTCGCTGTCCTCGTCCATTTCGAATGGCAGGGCGCCGGGATCTGCATCCCGCTCGATGTGGTCGAGGTCGCGAAGTCGCATACGGGCGCTGAACTCGGCGACGCGTTCGCTCAGATGTTGGTGGATTTTGGGCTTCAGGAGAAGGTGTGTGCACTTGTTGGTATGATCATGTCGCTGGAAACTGCATTGAGGAAGCACTGAAAGATTCTGGGCATCACTTGCGACAACGCCTCGAACAACGACACCATGATCACGGCGATGGGCGCGGACGCTCGTCTCCAAGGGTTCGATGGGCACCGTGCGCGTGTGCGGTGCTTTCTTCACGTCCTTAGCCTTGTCGTCAAGAGCCTCTTGAAACAATTCGACGGGCGGCCGGACCCAGAGCAGGCTGGGGCGGAGGAGGAAGAGCGCGCACTGCTGAGCCTGCTCGAGGGTTTGGTGGGATACGATGAGGCGATTGAAGAGGATGCAGGGGACAATGACGACGATGCGGACGATGACGTGGACCCCTTGGAGGAACTGACCAAAGAGGAGAGGGGAACCTTCCACGTGCAGGTGCGTCCCGTCAAGGTCGTCCTGGCTAAGGTGAGTGGTGTCGCGAAGGCTGCGAATGCGAATGGACACTTACTACTGGATTGAACTTGCAGATCCGTAACCTTGCCTTCAAGGTCGTCAACTCTCCGACACGCTTGCTCCCCGCGTGGCGCGCCCTTTGCATCTCGGAGAAGGCTCCCAACACGCTACTCCCGCACGACGTCCGAACGAGGTGGAACTCCACCTTCGACATGCTTGAGGGGGCGATTGCGCATAAGAAGGTGGTCGACAAGATGACTGGAATGAAGACGAACGGTTTGCGTGCCTGCGAGCTCTCGAAGGACGAGTGGTGCACGGCCGTTCAGCTGCATAAGGTTCTGGAGGTTCGTCCTCCGCTCGAACCTTCTACCGCAGGCTGAACTCTAACCTTGAACGTGTATACACCGCCGGATGGTGCGCGCCTCTGCGCCCACGTCGTTTACCCTCCGTTCCCGCACGCACATGGATTCCCGCCCTCCGGTACTCGTCCCTCCTCGAACCTCGTCAACCCTTCTTCTCGCGCCGGTCGTATCCTTCGTACTTGTCGCCGACACTTGTTCAACATCCTCAGTACTTCAAGAAGGCGACCCTCTTCTTCTCTCAAGGCTCGCCACACCTCGAGAAGGTCATCCCCACGATGGACAAGCTCGACAGCTTCCTTACCGACACTAGCCTCAATGACAAACTCCAGCCCGCCATTCGAGTCGCTGCCAAGCTCGCGAAGAAGACCCTCAACCGCTATTACTCTTACACAGATATGTCGAAGGCGTACCGCATTGCCATGGGTGAGTCCCCGTCCATACATGCCCATGTTCTAATAGTTTTATTAACTGCTCTATTCAGTTATGCACCCGCGCTACAAGACCGCCTACTTTGAAGGCATGAACTGGCCTGCACGCTGGAGGAAGACCGCTCTCGAGCTTGTCACGGAGGAGTGGCGGGAGAGATACGCCGACCGCCCTCTTCCTGTTTCCGACACCGCCGACGACGGTGTGCGACTTCCATCTACACCACCGCGGACGCCGACGGATCCAGCGGAATCAGACCGGGACGTCGAAGGGCTCGATGGCGAGCATGAGCATGAGCAGCAGGCATCGCCTTCCGGCAGGTCTCAGAGCTCGGACCTGTTCGATTCAGCTGACGAGGTACGCCGCCGCTCCACGCCTCTACGACTCCGGGGTTGCTCGCCCGCTATGTGCTTAAGCTAACAATTTTTGGCATCCAGTTCGGGATGGGGAAGTTTGCGCTCTTCGAGGACCCTGCACCGCCAGCTCTTGAGGAGCTCGGAGACGAGTTGGAGCGATATCTCCGTGCAGGCGTTGAGCACTGCCCGGACGCTATCAAGTGGTGGGTAGACCGACGAGCTATGTACCCCCGGCTGTCTCGGATGGCGCTCGATTATCTCACTATTCCAGGTGCGGCGCACTGTTATCTCCCTCCGCTAACGATGTGTAAACTTACTCATTCCATCCCAGCTACGTCCGTCGACGTCGAGCGGCTGTTTAGTCGCGGACGCCTCGTCCTCTCACATATCCGAAACCGTTTGAGTGCTCAGTCGACTCGGGCAATTCTCTGCCTGGGTACCTGGGCGCGTGCTGGCTTCGTGAAGGAGCAGGACGAGCATAAGGCTGTGCGGGCAGACGTCATTGACGGGGATGCCTCAGATTATGAGATGGATGCGGGATGGGATGAGATCCGTGTCCAGGTCGCACGCAAGTAGTAGGCCTCGGATTGCATGTAGTATCTCCTCAAACAATTTCTGGCAATGTTGTATGATAGTTTTCGACACCAGCTGCCTCCCTCTGTGTTTCTTTGGATGCAATACATGTTACAGAGTGTATTTACTCGTTTGAACCCCTGGCCAATACCCGTACCCGCCACACCCTTACCCGCACCCCCGTACCCGGCGCTTCTACCCGTACCCCCCCATACCCGCGGGTGGCGGGTAGGGGTATTTGGCGGGTTCGATCGAGGGGTCTATGCCGCTACCCGGGGGTACACCCCTGCCATTCGCTACTCGCGCGCAGCCTTGGACGTATTCATCCCCGTCGGACTCCTGCTGAGCCTTGTTAGCTGATCCATGCGCGCAAGCCCACAGAATACGACGTACCGTGGCTTGCGTCTGGCGCGCGCCCAAAGTCTCGTCCTCCAACGCGTCCACAGCGCGCCTGTTCTCGCGTGCAGCCTTGGAGAAAAACATAAGTAAGTCCGCCTCTGCTTCCCCAGAGCGCGACCCTCCTACCGCTCCGCGTCTGACTGCCTTTTCCAAGGCCGCGTCCTCACCGTCTAAGTCGGACTCCTCTCCCTGCCAGCGCGCATGCTCTACCAAACACAACCCCACAAGTACGCACCTGGGTGGAGTGGGCCCCGCCCCGCGACGGTGCGGGCAACCCCTCCGCATCATCGTCTTCGTCCTCTCCGCTCCTGGCCGCCGCCTCCGACGACTTCTCCAATTCAGATTCGGACGACGATTCCTCATCGTCGTCTTCTTCGCCCGAGTCCGCGCGCCGCTTTTGAGAGATTGTTTTCGTTTTCTGTGCAGGCGAAAATAGAGTGTTAGTACCACGGTCCCAGAGCGGATCGCGATCGCACCTTGGAGCGTTCCTCGGCCCCGTCGTTTTGCGCGTTTTGCGCATGCTCCTCCTCGTCTTCCAGAGGTCGTGGGGACCCCTCATCCTCGGGCTTGCAGTTCGAGACAGTCGCAGGCATGTGTGTAAAGCAAAGAGCAAGTGTTGGGTGTTAGAGTTAGCGTTTGGATGGTGGGAGGAAGACGTGGGTAGTGGAAGACGTTCGCGATGTAGTGGCGATGCCCTTTGCCCAGCCTCACGTAATCCATGTGGTGCCCGATCCCGATTGCACCGCCACCCAACAATGACACCGGTCAATACACGTGACCATGGCATAGCAGCTGTGAACAGTGTACGCGCTTACAGTTACCGACACACTCGACCTTCTTGGACTTCTCGCTCAGGAATCGAAGTCGTTACTCAGGCGTTCATGCTTCGCGACATTGCGGTCTCGCCGCTATGTCGCATCCTTGTTACAAACACCGAAGATAAATGCGACATAGCGGAATTACCGCCATGTCGCAGGCTAATCAGCATCACGAGCAGCGTACGACGTTGCGACATCGCGGCCAGCCCGCCATGTCGCAATGGTGATGCTTGTTCCCCCATCTGTATACTCGTTTGATACAGATTTGACGTACACATGAAAGTTGGGCAACGCAGTATGTACATGCGAATGATGGTCACGTAAAATGCTATCGACCAGAAAAACACAGGTCGCTGCTACACCACGGTGTGACGTCTATTGAGCTCGCCGTCCATGTCACCCTTGCATTCACATCATGATCCAATCGTGCGACGCCGTCGTGCCCTGCAGTATGTTTTGGGAACGCAGGTCGTCTGCTTTCACCAGGTCCAACACTGCGGTTTAAACATTCAGTTCAACTTCTTCTAAAGGGAAACAATACTCACGTTCCTCCGCAATCGCAATGTGGTCCTTCAGCTCCTTCTGGTACTTCAGGAGCCGGTCCCCCAACTCCTCTTCTTCGTCGTCCAGTTCCGCAACGACACTCCGGCTGCCCGTCTCCGCGTGCCGCTGCGTCAGCTCTTGGATCTTCTTCGCCGACCACCCCACTCTGTGCATCGCGTTCGACGACACGATCAAGTCCTGTCCGCGCGTCTCGACGTGGTACTCTTGCGTCCACGCAACCACTTGCGTCGTCGTCAACAGCTCGTGCGCTTCCAGGTAGTTCCGCAGGTTTTCAAACTGCGGATCAACAATGGTGCCCACGGGCAGGTCGCGCAGCAACCTCCGGAACTCCGTCACAATCTCGAACCCTCCCATCGCCTGCCGTTGCCCCTCCCGACTACCCTCCACAACTCCCATCACTTCGTCCCCCTCGTCCCCCTCGTCCCCCTCTCCATCCTCCCTCCCCGTCCCCTCCGTGCTGAAGAGCACCTCGATCGCAGGCGTGCGCTCCGTCCACACTCCTCCGCTCGTCGGCGCCCTATGTCCGCCATGCGTAACGTCGTCCACAAAGTCGCACAGAGCAGTGTAAGCAAGGAGTTCCTCAGCAGTGAAGGTAATGGCAGCCATGGTGGGTGGGCGAAGGTGCTTGCTCTTTTCGCTCTGCCCACCCTTTTCTCCATCCTCTCGCTCCAGTCGCAATTTTCTTTATTCGCTTCGTCTCCCTTCTCCACTTCTTCTTCTAATTCGCCGTCTGTCAATCCGCAAACCACCATCCTCCCCGTTCCCTCCCTCATCCCCGTTCCCTCCCTCATCCCACATCCTATTCTCCTGTTCACCAACCCCCTCTCTCACATTCTATTGTAGTCTTACATTGCTTTGCATGTACTCTCTCTCTCTCTTGGGTCGGCTGTCAGGGCTCGATATGATTATGCGCGCACGTACTCCCATCATTCTCAACCACACTATTCCTGTTATGGACAACTCACATCCATAACCACTCTCGGTATTCCCAGCCCTCAGCTATCAGTGGTTCCTGCTTCCCGCTTGACTTCCAGGTGCTTATCTTGCAATCTTCTCTTCCAACACCCTCCGCTCTTGTGTGTGCTTCTCGTTGTTTCCTTTGTGGGCATGTCTCCTCATTCCTGTTTCTATCTACTTGGATTGGTGATCCCACCAACAGTAGGTGCGTGTTTTTCCACCCGACTCTGTCAGGTTTCACCTCTGAAGACCCAACACTGTATGCATCATCTTTATCTTTAATGTTATATCGTAGTTGTGTGTACAACAGCCACTGGACCGTGTGTGCCCATCCGCGCGACATAGCGGTCAGCCCGCTATGTCGCACTCACATCAACCAACGATTACAACAGCGACTGGCCTTGGGCGCCTGTCGTCGCGACATAGCG
>VJXU01001841.1:0-19130 GCA_008694245.1 Ganoderma sp. BRIUMSc | reverse complement strand
CTGTGTTGTTACAGCCATATTCCGGGTGGCGGATTTGGCCATTGCCCGTCGTGTGTTTGACCGAACTCGTGACAGCACTTCCCATCTTTTCAACATGTCCAACATCTCTATCAACAACAATGATGTCGCTCCCGGAGTTGCCCAGATACCCGTCAGCAACGTCGCGCGGCTCTTTTTGTTCCCTGGTACGTCCAGCCTTCTCGTGAACGCGGGATCCCTTTCCGCTCGACGCTCAGTGCCGTGGCGTCGACAGTTCTCACTGCGCTCGCAATCTCGGTTGTACTCTTCATGGCGGGCATCGACCCGTGTTCAAGCTGCACCTGCTACTCCTGGACCCGACCGCTCACGAACACCCTCTGGAACGTGCTCCGCGCCCTTCGGCCCCCCGCCGTCCACCCATACGATCTCGCACCCATTCGGTATGCTGCAGCCTCCCGCGCCTCAGACGCCGAGCTCATCAACGCGGACGACTCTGACTCGGGCGACGACGTCCACCAGTGGTCATCGGTCACCCCCGGGGAGCAAGCTGGCACGTCGATCGCGTCGAGCATGTGGAGCTCCGTTCAGCAGCTCGCTCTCGCGTACGCCATGAAAACCTTGGCGGTGGCGAGGGGTGCGTTGCGCGCTATGGCATGGGACGTGGATGCGGACATCGAGCTGCTGCCCACTCCCGTTTCGACGTCCTCGCACCGCCCTGTCTATCCGTACTCCTCTATGGACTGACCACGGGTCCAAGAGCGTGTTTGGTACACGAACCTACCCTCCTGTATGCCTCCTCGGACGCGCGTCGCTCGCGGACTTCGATGCTTCTGCTGCGTCCCGGAGCCCTCGCCATCGCTGCTGTAATTTTGCTAGGTGGCTCCTTTTGTGTCCGCAGTCGAGACGCCTCTATCGGACTTTCGTCGCTCACCGTCGTCACTCATTCATGTGTTTCGCTAGGAGAAATGGACTGCAAGCTCTGTATAACCGTTAGTTTAATAGTAGCGCTGTTTTTTTGCTATACGCCGCACGGCTTGAATTAACATTAACATGGTCTGTATCCTGCTCAGACTACAATAAGGGGCCAGCGGTGGCGGGTGCTGCCACCAGAGTGACTGACTGGTAATACCGGGATGCAGAGCCCGGCATCACAATTACTAGGTCGCCGTCCGTCATCGGCGAGAATGAATACAGAAATCTTTGCGCGCATAGCAGTGGAGAATGATCCGTCGTGAATGCCTTGCAGCGCTGATGCATTCGAATGCGATCGGGGTCCCGAGTCAGACACTGACCGGTAGTAGGTTAGATCTATCATCTCTCAGTGTACCGAAGCCTATTGATCTTTCGGTATTGTTTGCCGAGAAAACAATAAAACACGGCGATAGGCAAAAGACAATAAGAGACGGAGAAGCAAGGTGTCAACCCTCAAAGTTAAAGTTTGCGGGAGTCTCGGCACTTCGGGCTTCTCGGGGCACGAGAATATGAGCGCTAATCTCGCTAAATTCGGATGTTCGTTTTGTGAGACGCCCGCTCACGCTGTGAGGCCTGAGGTGTGTGCATCTTGCCTTCTCATCCCACTACTACTCACTGTATCTTTCCGACCTCGGCTGGTTCAGAGCAGGTTTTTGTCTTCCAGGCGAGTATTAAATACCAGTACTATATTGTATTTGCGAAATAACGTCCTTTCTTTCTTCTGAGGTCTTCGAGCCGCTGCAACAACACGCTCGACTTGACACAGAGCCGACGTGTATATTCCTCACCACGGTCTCTGACCGGACCCACAGAGTACATGCCAAACTTACGAGTCCAATATATCCTCTAGTATAAGTCATTACACACCATCTCGTCCTCTGCCCTGCGACAGGCCCACGTTCCAGTTGACGAACGACTCGAAGCCCCGTCTTCGCCCCCTACGACGTGTGCTTCAAGGCTCGGTTTAGAGTGGTGGATGTATCCCGCTGGGTAGAGGAGACTCAGTAAAGTACGTCCTTCTCTGTTCACTCGTGACGCTGGGCTTCTTCCGACTCCTCTCATCCTAATTCTAACTCTAGTTCCTGTCGTTCGTCTGTATCCACGACACTCATTCGATCTACAAATCGTCGACTGGCGTCAGTTCTCTGATTTCACATGCCGTAGAGCTCCACAGAGCAAGCTTACGATTGACGCACCAGCGGACTGGATTGTCAACGACCATGGCGCAGTGTTGCAACGACTGCAAGGTGCAGGATGTGGGGAGGAGAGTCTTGCGCATTCATGAAGGACGGATTCAGGTACCGTCAGTTGTGACTCGTGAGTGTCGCTATCCTACTCTGGCCTTGCTTCTCTCACCGGCAAATACAGGCTCTTAGAAAGTCCCCATGCACCCTCTTCCTATACAGCTACCGCCATCATGGGCTCGATACGACCTCCCGTGCTTCAAGGCTACTGTGCTATGTCTGTGACTCTATCACCCTGCAAGACGCGGAGCTCGTGCTTCAAACATGGATCTCGAACGCCTGCGACGACGTGCTTCTCGATGGCGGAATCCTCAATGGTTTGATCCCGCCATCTGAAAGGACTTGTCCACAGACCGCGCGAACGCCATGAACCTTTCCGTACCATGCTTTCTTGCCAGACGAAGCCGCTATGCAGGCCCCCCAAGCCAAACCAGGCCCTCGGATCGTCGCGCTGCACGATGCACCTCAGATAGGCCCCCAGAGACATCCCGACTGTGCGCTCAAGTGGGGGTTTTAGGTGTACGGTCCTCGATCCTTCCACAACCTCCCCAGTATACCAGAACACAACACGAGGGGCTCATCTCCCGCTGCGAGGACCACACGTAGCCTGACGACGCTCAGCTGCGAAAGGAGCAGCTCAGATGACGCACGGGGAACGGCGGCGCGACGGCTCGCGACGCTTGTATGGGGCTGGGCTCTGGCGGCCTGCTGCTTTCGCAGAGGACGTCAGCGAGCGCGCCGCAGGAAATGTGTGAGTGGTGCACACGTTATGACTCCAGCGCAGCATCATTTCCTGGATGGGGGCGCGCTCAGCGGAGACGAAGGTCTCGTCATAGGATTCCAAGGACTGGACGACGTTGGGATTGGTGCACATAGGATTCGTGTCGGGGACGTCGGCCGTGTCCGCGTGTCCGCGACGAACTCGAGTGCGACTGCTGCTTTCGGTGTTGTAAATTGCGGGTCGTACGAATTGTCAAAGATCTGTTTCTCTGCGCTGTGCGCCCCTCAGGCTCCCGGAGGTTTTCCAAGGTGGTATATGAACCCGCTCTAAAGCTGAGGATAAAAGGAAGGATGCGAGGCGACTGTACCCTGAGACGAGACATGGAATCTGTCTGATGAGCCATGGCGTTCCTAAGCCCGTCGCTCAGCATACCCCTTGTTGCACATAAACATGTCGTGGCTATTCCGAGATGATGGTGATGCGGAGGGTGAATAAAGAGCATTGAACCGCTTTCCGGCGAAAATTTAAGTACGACTGGGAGATACTTATTCCTGCAGCGCGAGTGGTTGAGCCATCCGCGAGAGGTGTGAATCACAGCGCATTTTCTGAGTTGTTGTGACCTTGGACAGAGCCAAGCAAGCAGAGAAGGGAGGCGCAACCGTCCACACGTCCACGCCGCACTGGTAGTGGGAGAGGAAGGGACAGCGCTGATTGGCTTTCGGGTTCGGACCGAGCCCCAGCGCTAATACTACCAAAATGGGCGTTCATGCCACGTAGATAGATTTCGGAGAGCCGATCGCCTTGCCTCTTACTTTCATCCTTCTTTCCACAATACGGACTCAGGCTTAGTGAACACCGGGTAAGATATGCTTGCAAGTGCGTGGTATATGTGAGTTGATAACTTACAAATCGACAGCCTTTACCTTCACTGAACCTGATCTTCGTCAGATTGTGTGTCCGCCCTGAGAGGGGTGTGCTTTTCGAGAGCTGTCATACTTCAGGTAGACATCATGCACTCGTTTCGTACCGTGAATTGCATTGCTAAGTATTTTTTTCCTCTTGAAGGCACACAACGTGGTCTACATGTGGACTACTTCCGAGTCCCAAGAGCGCTGATTTCAACCGAAGGTCCATGAGCTCGTGTTACCCCTCGGCTGGGCTGTCATACAAGCCCTTGTTTTTCCTGGTACGTTGCGTGTCCCCTATTTGACTAGTTGAGTCTTGTGGGCCCTCTCGTGATGAACAAGTCGGCGTGATGGCCTGTGATGGCACGAATAAGTTTGCTGTGATGCTGCGCTTGATCGAGTTTCCGCCGTGACTCCGGCACTGTGGGATCTACGTTTTCCGAGATCGGGCATTCCTTAGTAAACGCCTTCTAACCGCGGCTTCCTTGCCGTAATGAGGAGGAGTTGGAATGTGTTGGAGTTCGAATTTTCGTTTCGTCGCTGATCCGCGCGGCGGCGGGACCCGATTCATTTCGGCCCGAGAAGTGTCACTATAAGGCCTGAGACACCACGATTTCTGCCGCGGCCGAAATGAACGACGAAGCGGCGTGAAAGCTTGCGAACGTTTTGAAGATCGATGCATCATGCAGAGACAGATGACTACTTGACCGACGCGGAATGAGACTTCGATGAATCAATCGCTCAGTTTGCAAGACGGCTTTCGAGATGATCTTTTACCGCTTCCTTGCAAGGTTTTGGAGGTTGGGAGGGCAACGGTGAGGCTTCGAAACACTCCGGCGTGAGAGGATTTTCGCTCAGATGACCCTGTGGAGTATGGCGATGTATCGAGTTTCCCTGGGAAGCGATGGCATCGATGAAATTTAAGCATGGGGAGGAAGAGCTGGCACAGCCGCATCGCACATCGGGACCACGAGCTTTGCTTTATAAGCCGCGAATTCGGAATAAAGCTGACAAACTCTCTTGACAACTCGATGAAAAATAGATTCACACCGGGAGGGCTGCGGCCCGCGCGTAGCAAACACATATAAATGGCGGCACGGAAACGAGGAGAGCACAACGTGAACGCACCCCCGAGCTCATCCGCCAGCGACCTCTCTCCCAACACACGACCCCAACACCGATCTCAGCCCCACCATGGTCGTCAAGCTTTACGGGCATCCCCTGGCGACCTCCGGCCAGCGCATCCAGGTCGTCTTGGAGGAGCTCAACGTCCCCTACGAGCTCATCACGCTCAACCTGAAGGAGCAGCAACACAAGACGCCCGAGTACCTCGCGCACCAGCCGTTCGGGCAGCTGCCGTACATGGACGACGACGGCTTCGAGCTGTTCGAGACGCGCGCGATATGCCGCTACCTCGCGATGAAGTACGGGGGCATCGGGACGCTGCTCCCGCCGCAGAGCGACGTGGCGAAGACTGCGAAGTTCGAGCAGGCCGCGAGCGTCGAGCTGAGCAACTTCGAGGCCCCCGTGAGCCAGCTCGCGTGGGAGGTCAGGTACAAGCCGTGAGTCTTGTCCCCCTTCGCTTTCGCTGGACCGTGATTGAGTGGGAACTGATGAGACGGCCGTTCGGATTTGCAGGATGAGGGGGCTGACGACCATACCCGAAGAGGCGCTGGCGTACAAGACGAAGCTCGAGGGTAGGATCGACGCGTACGACGTCATGCTCTCGAAGACCAAGTTCCTCGCCGGCGATGTGAGTGGGGGTTTATCATCCATCCGCTACGCTTGGCACTCAGTTCTGGACTCCCATGTTAGGAACTCACGATGGTGGACCTGTTCCACCTCCCGCACGGGTCCTTCCTCGAAGAACAAGGCTTCGACTTCGTGTCGGGCGCGTCGTCCAGGTGGCCCAACGTTGCGAGGTATTTTTCATCGATCGTGCCTTGTCATCGATCAGAATTGAAACCTGTTCACAGGTGGTGGAAGGAGATCTCGGCGCGGCCTTCCTGGAAGAAGGTCGTCGGCTCGAGCTAGATCCACAAATATTACGGTTGGAAAACGTACGTTGTGTTCACTCAAGCACGGCAATGCAGATGATGGCCTCCATCGGGCCCACCATCGCGCTCCAGCTGGAGTTGGGGATGGTGGCCTGAGTCGAACCTACAGCACCGAGAGTCCGCATCCAAGGTACTGTGTCCAAACATCGACGTGACCGGGTTGCTCTTTCCCGGACTTTCGTGAGTGATCTGGCTCGAGGTGCCTATGGGTCTGTGGCGTGTACAAGTTCGGGAAACGAAGTTCCCATTTACTCGAGTTGCTAGCGAAGTGGTGAAGTACTATCTTCGGATCGGAGGCGGCCTGATGCTTGCAGTTCTGCATGTCAGCGGAGCGGCGCGACTTGTAAGACCCCTCGCACTTTTTGCTGCCAGTTATCCGCGCCTTTGCTCGTCCCCGTCGCCAACCTTTCTATCTGCATCACATGAACCATATGACACACACGATGCCTACATTCACGATCACTTGACCGTGTCAATGTCATAGATCGAATACCAGCAGCCGACCATTCGAACCCCGCGTCAGATCAACGCTTCCGCCGTTAAAATTCATACAAGGCACACCGTTCTACATGCATTCAGACTCTGGGAGTCTCTGCAGGCATACATCACTACGTATCGCGGGATTGATCGGTGAGTACATAGTTCATCGTTGTCTTGGTTTGCTCCCAGCAGACACTTCTGGGACTCTGAGAGCTCGGCCCGCGACTGGGGCCGTGCTGGGAAATCCTCCTCTTCAAACTCATGTCGCCTACGATATCAAGCTATCTTCTGCAACTTTTGCAAGCTCG
Source organism: Ganoderma sp. BRIUMSc (assembly GCA_008694245.1). Taxonomy (NCBI): domain Eukaryota; kingdom Fungi; phylum Basidiomycota; class Agaricomycetes; order Polyporales; family Polyporaceae; genus Ganoderma; species Ganoderma sp. BRIUMSc. The sequence goes on along the minus strand of VJXU01001841.1, from coordinate 12,464 downwards.
TCCTCGCACCCTATGGGACGCCAGAGATTCGTCCTCGACTACGTCTTCTTGCAGTGCGCGATCCTGCGCACCCCTGAAGAGCTGATACCCGCCCGTAAAGAGGCAATGCAGCGCGCCATCTCATTCCACCAGTTCAACCGCAAACTCTACTCCAGCAATCTTGGACAGCCCGTCTGACTGTCAGGCTGGAATGTATATGTATTGCTCAAGCTCAGGCACGTGTTCCCGGATCCGCGCGCTGTGCGATGCTCCCTTCCCCTACATTGACTTCGTCCGCGATGAAGACGAATGATACTCGTACCTCGACTGGAACGAGGAGTATCTCCAGAGCGTGTTCACTACAGCGAGTGAACTCGTCCAAGTGCTCGGGACGGGCCGCAACGGCTCGCGCACGGTGAGCTAGAGGTGTACGGTAAATTTCGATACGTCTTTCGATACGAATTCAGAGCTGTGTTGCCGTTCGCTTGCTTGTGTCTTGATTCGTGTTGTGCTTACCACCCTCGCAGCGCGCCCCTTTTGCAGTACTCGGAGTCGCCCAATTTTGGGTCCTGGTACAACCCCGACGCGCAAGCGTGGATCGACAATAGGAGCCACTGGCTTGCAGGCGCCGCTCCCGCAGGGCGCAGCTGCAGATGTTAGGCCGGGCTCTCATTCAACATGCTTCTCTCATCGCCTGTTCCCTCCCAGTGTGTTCAATCAGACTCCGAGCGTTATGGAAACCCAACAACCGGAGGATTAGAAGCAGCCGTCTGAAGATCATAATATAATAAGGGAGAGTGTATCTATCAGAGCATTGTCATGGCGGATACTGGGAGGGTGAGTTGGTAGGACACAGAGTACATACTAGCCTTACATGTTTCACAGAAATAAATAGGAAGGAACCTGAACTTCACATCCGCGTCGACGCTCGAATCCCCATTGCACGTCTCAGCTACTTGTCGACCTCCGATTTTCATCCAAAGTCACTCCAGAAGGGGACGTCTTCACGTGCGAACCACCACTACTCGCGCCCACGGTGTCTGAGTCAAAGCTCGAAGCAATATTGACTGGTGCCGCGAAGCTCATGTGCGACTCAGCCAACGGCAGATCCAGAGGCAGTTGTGGCACGTCCCAGGTCTCTACGACGGTGTGTGGCCGCATGCCGGCAGCCCGGGGCTCAAAGGACCCCATTTCTAACCCCACGTGCATCTTGTTCGCCAGTGCTCGGCGGGAGTTGAGCCTGAGGGGACGATAATCGTCGTGGTCAGGGCACTGGACTGCAAATTAACGCCTGGAACTCACACGGCGAGAACGGAGTTTGCGTAGAGTTTCGTCCCGACGATGCTGATTCCGATGTATATGAAGTTTCCTGGAAGGATGATAGCCTGAGGGTGTTGGTCAGGGACGAGAAGTCCAACTATTGAGAACATAAAATGCTCACGAAAACAAAGCCAAGCAGTCCCACTATGCTATAGTCACAGAGCAGGGCTATGAGATAAGACGCTGGTGTATACACGCTCCCGCCGTGCTTACGTCGTCAAAAGTCCTAGTCTCTCGGTCAGCATAGTTCGACTGGAGGACTCGTGGTTACGCACCGGTGTTGATAGTGTAGACTATGAGCACTTCGATGGTCGAGTCCGTCCTAAACCCTCAGTAAGATTCGAGCGTTGTATTGAGAACAGTATCAACTGGATAAGCGTACCGTTTGAAGCCCGTACGGCTCCGCCACAAGACGAGGATGAGAGCACCAGACAGGAAGATGTCGGCAAGTACTGCAAATCCAAATACGGCGGAGGCCATCCACTACAGAACAGAAAATAATCGATTTACTAGGGACATCGATGATAACCCAGACTTCACTTACGCTGACATGACGAAAGTCACTCAAGCTCAATTTGAACCTATACGAAAACTGGTCAAATATCCGTACCGCATGAATAATACATGATAAAAATGCTTACCCTTCGACCGTCGCAGCTTTATCACACGCGCATTGTAATTAAACTTGAGTCCATGCTCGACGAAGAACTCATCGAACAACTCACCTATCATAAATGCTATCCGTGAAGTATTGTTCACGAGTTTTAGCGCCGTTTGAATGGGGGTGGACGTTCAATCAAGATTCACCTAGAAGTCCTAGCATGGGAATCGCCTGAATGGCGATCAGAAGAGGCACTCAAATGGCAGCAGACGACGCACCACCACGCCCACGATGTATCGGTAGTTCGGGCCAACTGCGGATTGTGTTGAGAAAAGCAATGCCCTCGACATTTAAGCTCGTTCTTACCATGCCAGATGCGACGCGCATAAAAGCTAAATAGAATAAAACAAATGAGGAAATACGGACGGTGCGTTTTGGAGCCTCGGGCTCACCATTGACAGACTAACACCGTAGTTCCCTGTGTGTGCAAGACATTGGAGGTCAACGGAAGCCCGAAGAGATGTGCTGCTACCCACCGTCAAGGGCGTTATGAGCTATCCATGAGGCGCTTCATGAGCGGTCTATACAGTGGGTAAGATTGGACACAACCCACCCTCGTCGACCTTGCATAGACGCGTCAGTTGTTGTGTGCAACAATCTTAAACCAGTGTACGCACCAATGTCCAACCAGAAGAGAAAGCGGGTCGAAGTAATTTGTGACGAGATGGTAGTAACTAGCCGCGACGTGGTCAGCGAGTCCCTTGAACCGCGTCAAGCTTACGCTCTCTGTATACGTACCAGCCAACAAGTGCCATAATAGTGTGAGCCGTCTCGAGAATACTGCATGTGAGACGCATTTGAGCCGCAGTGGGTTGTACGAAGCTGGGGGTACACTCACAGGATTACGACAACCTGTATGCTCGACACAGTCACAATTTTCATCTATTTCACCGCTTCACCAGTGACAAGAGGAACACTGACCAGCCAACGAAGCACAGGGATGTCGGTTGGATAGAGCCGGAAGTACCGGTACGTTTGGTGCACGGTCAGCCCATACAACCTACCCGTGGTATAGCGGAGCCGGAATTTCGTCAGGACAGACAGGGATAAAGAGAAAGCTGGAGACGTACATGAACCCGAATGAGGCCCCCAGCAGCAACGCTCCATAGGTATTATCGAGGGCTGGAAAGAGGCTGGAGGCAAATTCGTGGGGTACCGCCACAGCCATTGCCGTGGATGACGATGTGAATGGATAAGGGCCACCAGGTGAGGGCGTGCAAGCTCGAGGGGATGAGGGGAAACGAGGTTATGTATGTGCATTTGAGGCTGCGTCTGGCGGCCTACTGGAGACAGATGTCAATCGGAGCTGCCACAGCCTCCATCGACGAGGGGACTCTCCATCTCGCAGGTTGATGATGACAGGCAATTGACGCCATAGCAAGCGTCACAAGAACCGCCAGAAGCAACGCCTAGAGTTAGCGAAGGGACCTCAACCTTCACGATCAAGGGACTGTGAAGCACATACCATGACTTTCGATGGTACATGGCATCTCGTGGCCTGAAGTAGGCAACAGGAGGCACGGTGGATGTCCCCATGGGCGGTGTTTCGGTATCCGAGGCCCGGATCGAGTGCGGGTTCAAGTCGTACACGTGCATCTCGAGTAGGATTTAGAGCGAGCCTTCTAGACACTGCAGATCGCGGAGACGTACCATATGGGTCAGTGTTCGCAAGGTTCATCCTCGCGCATGACACAGATTGACATCGCCATTCGCTGCCCGCCGACAAGACGGCGTCAGGCATAGCATTATTATGGGAACAAAAGCTCGGGCGTACGTTCTGCCCTAAGTGCCGAATCGAGGCTGGACACCAGCGCAGCGCCGGCAGCTTCGCGCCCCTCCTTGACACAGTGTGTAAATTTGTGCCTGATTCCTCGAGTAATGCCGCTTAGCAGTCCAGGAGATGGAGCTTCGTTGAAAACAAACCCTCTTCAGCATCGGTGGATCACGGCGGGACGGGAGAAGGTGATAACAGGTTGCGCTGAGAGCCTGCTCGGTCGTATTTGACAGCGTCTACATTGACATCCACCTTTCAGCTGACTCAGGCGGGATCCCCTGAACGTTCCGTATGGCTGCAAAGTTGAGGAAACGGCAGCAATCTGAATCAGCGATCACGGAATGTGAGATTCTGACACAGGTGTCGGATTAAAACCTACGTACGGTGAGCGAGTGTCCTCAATGTAGAGATTCTAAGGAGAAGAATCTGAGGCGCAGGCTTGTCATGCGTGTCATGTAGATTGCGTTCAGAAATCCTCGATGCTCTCGACAATACTCGGATTACCCTTGATCCCTTGTTTGTTTTCGAGCCAGCTACTTCGTGCCTTACGGTGGGAACTCCGCGTGACTTCTGCGTGAATTCTAAACTAAAGGTCCAATGCAACTTCGGAATCTGCTGCCTATCGACTCTACGGAACGACATCTCAGCGAAACGTCAAGGCCATTCCATAACGACAAACATGCAACAGAGACACGCACCGGGAGAGAGAACGGAACGCGACACCAACATCAATGCGTGACAACCTTCGGCTTCCTCGCCTCGAACAACGCGACCACTCCCACAACCGTCACCTCCCACTCCTCGAACGCCGCCTCCAGCGCCTCCTTAAGTCCCCCCTCCGCATCTCCCGTGTTTCCGAAGATACCCTTCTTGTTGTACAGCCCCATCAGCCGAGATCCGAACCAGTTATGCCTCACGCCCTTCCCGAGGATCGTCGCACCAAACAGCACGCCGTTCGGGGCGAGAGCGGGCGCGACGGCGGCAAAGACGTCCGTCGCCTTTTGCGGGAATGACCCGGGGAGACAATGGAGGAGGTAATACAGCGTAACCGAGTCGTACGTGCCGCGCTCGTCCTGCGCGAGCGGTTGGAAGATGTTGTGCTCGAGGGTCGCGATCGACCCCTTGTACCCCGCGCGGGCAATGCGGCTCTTCGAGTACGCAAGCGTGTTCGGGTTGAGGTCGCACAGGGTAATGCGGCGTGTTCTGAAGAGCGCACCCGAGGAGGCTGCCGCGGCGGGGTAGTAGCCGGTGCCGGAGCCGACTTCGAGGTGTGCGGAGGATCCCTTCGTGTGCTTTTCGTAGAACGGGAGGAGGGTGGAGCGCGTTGAGCAACGCCATGCCAGAGCGTTGGAGACGACGAGGACGATAAAGTCGTATAGACGGAGGTTGAAGGCTGTGTAGATGGACGCAGAGGGCTCCATGGTGGAAGGACCTTGGTGGTGGGTTGTCCGCAAAAGACGGGAGACGGAGAACGCAGAGGAAGAGACGTGAGGCCGTGAGGAAGAGTCTGGTGCGTGGATGGGCAGTGAGAAAAAGTCCGGAGAAGAGGAAGCGCAGGACTGCCGTCGGCAAGCCAGAACTCAAACAGAGATCGGGATGATCGAAGATTTCAAGCGTCCAAGAAACTGGTACAAGATCAGCCTCCGAGTTCTCTCCGACCGCCGAGCCCATCATGACAGCGAAGATGCACAATACAGCGAAGACGCACAATCGCCCCTCCACGAGCGGTTCCTTCCGCTGTCCCATGCGGAGCGCACGGACCTGAGTATCGCCATACTTCGGTGGTCGTCTCGCCTGACGCGACAGGAAGGTCCAAGGCCATAGAGTCTTTCTCTGCTCCTCAGCAAAGTCTCGCGGCTACCGTACGCGAGGGTTTTCGGGTTGAGGTCGCACAGCCTGTGCAGCTGTGCTTTGGTGAGCGCGCCGGTCGAGACGCCGCTCGCGGGGTAGCCGCTGGTGCTGGACCCAATTTCGAGACGAGCGGAGGAGTCCTTCACGTGGTTTCAGTGGATTGCCATGCGAGCCTGTTCGAGATGGAGGGGACTACGAGGTCGTAGAGACGGAGGTTGAAGGTCGCATGGTACAGCGCAGAGGGTTCCGTGGCAAGAAGGTCTAGTGGCGAGCTCGAGGCTATCGTACGGGGATGCCTAAGATAAGTGGGGAGTTGAGAGAGACGGCGCGGATGACGGCGTCAGAAGAGGTCCAAAGATTTAGAAGCACGAGGTTAACGCCGATTGCAAAACAGATTTCACAGAAATAAATAGACTGGACTTCACAATTTCCCCGACTCTCGTCTATCATTGCACGTCTCAGCTACTTGTCGACCTCCAATTTTCCATCCAGAGTCATTCCAGAAGGGGATGTCTTCATGTGTGAGCCGCTTCCCGTACCCACGGTATCAGAGTCGAAGCTCGAAGAGATATCAACCGGTCTTGCGAAGCTGATGTGCGTCTCAGCCAACGGCAGATCCAGCGGCAGCTGGGGCACGTCCTAGGTCTCGATGACGGTATGTGGCCTCACGCTGGCAATCCGGGGCTCGAAAGAGCCCATTTCGAACCCCCCACGCATCTTGTTCGCCAGCGCTCGGCGGGAGTTGAGCCTGAGGGGAGGATGGTCGCAGTCGCTGTCAGGGTGGGTCTACAGCACTGAACTGCGGAGGACCAGGCACTCACACTGCGAGAACAGAATTCGCGTAGAGTTTGGTTCCGACAATGCCGATTCCGATGTATATGAAGTTCCCTGGAAGGATAATAGCCTGGGGAAGTCGGTCAGGAACGACAAGTCCAATTTTCAGACAGCGAAGAGACTCACGAAAACAAAGCCGAGCAGTCCGACTATGCTACACGATTAGAACAGCGTTATGAGATAGCACGCAGGTATACGTATATACACGTTGCCGGACTTACGTGGTCAAAAGTCCTACAATCTCGGTCAGAATGGCTTGACTGGACAGGTCGCGGTCACGTACCTGTGTTAATAGTGTAGACTATGAGCACTTCGATGGTGGAGTCGGTCCTAAAACACTCGTTTATATCAACTAACATCCCGAAAAGTCTCAGCCAGATGTACCGTTTAAACCCCGTGCGGCTCCGCCACAAGATCAGGATGAGGGCACCAGACAGGAGGACGTCAGTCAGTACCGCAAATCCGAATAGGGCGGAGGCCATCCACTTAAGAACAACGAATATTCATCAAATTATGAGGGATGTCGATGACCGGATTCGACTCACGCTGACATGACGGAAGTCACTCAAGCTCAATTTGAAGCTGGACGAATTTTCGTCAGAGACTTGACCGTATGCATAACACATGGCGAAAATGCTTACCCTTCGACAGTCGCAGCTGAGTTATCAACATATTGGATCAAATTCGAGAGCACGGACTCCCGGGAACTCGCCGAAGAGCTCACCTATCAAAAATGCTACGCGTGAATAATCGTCCGAGGTCAGCATCATTTGAGCGGGCCCGGGACGACGGAGATTTAAAAACTCGCCTAGAAGTGCTAACATGGGAACTGCCTGAATGGAAACGACGATTATACAAGGCTCAAAAATGGCGCAGACAGCGTACCGCCACGCCCACGACGTATCGATAGTTCGGGCTAACTGTGCATGGCGTTAAGAAAATAAATGCTCTCAACGTTGACTCCTTACCATGCCAGATGCGACGGGCATAAAAACTAAGTAAAGTGCGTATGAGGGTAAGAAGAATGTGCATCAGAGCCTCGGACGTACCATTGACAGACTAATACCGTGGTACCCTGCATACGAACACCTGCTTCAACGAATATTTTGGGAGATGAGCGATCACCCACTGTCAAGGGTGTGATAAGCTATCCATGAAGCATTTCATGAGCGGCCCGTATGGCAGGTAAAATAGGACACCGCTCACCCTCGTCGACCTTGCATAGATATATCAGTCGCTGCATATAACTTGCCAAAATCAGTCTACATACCAATGGCCAGCCAAGAGAGAAGGAGGGTCGAAGTACTTTGTGACGAGATGGTAGTAACTAACATTGACGTCGTCAGAGACTCAAAAGTCCATTGGCCGCCTTGGGTCCACGCTCGCCGTCGACGTACCATCCAACAAGTGCCATAGTCGTGTGAGCCGTCTCAAGAGCACTGCACACGAGATGAGTGTCAGCAGCGAATCATTCAAAGCTGAGACATCGCTCACAGGATCAGGGCAACCTGTATGCTCGTTCACGATTTTCACCTGTCTCATCGCCGCACAGAAGGAACGAACACTGACCATGCAACGAAGCACAGGGATGTCAGCCGGATAGAGCCGGAAGTACCGGTATGTCTGGTGCACCGTTAGCCCATACAACCTACCCATGGACCGAAATGCGTCAGAACAGGCTGAGACGAGGGGGAAGCTCGAGGCGTACATGAACGCCAATGAGGCCCCCAGGAGGAACGCGCCATAAGTATTATCGAGAGCTGGAATGAGGCTGGAAGAGGCAAAATTGTTTGGTGCCGCTGCCATTGCCGTAGATGAAGGTGTTCTCGCTCGAGGATACCGCGAGACCGCGAGGTTATGTATACTGGAGGCTGCGTCTGATGGCGGCCAACTGGAAACCGATGTTAATCGGAGCTGCGACAGCCGCATCACTGTGGGGAGCCACCGCATCTCGCAAGGTGATGATGAGAGAAACTGGGAATTATAGTGTGACGCCTCAGCGAGTGCCGCAAAGACCGCTGGAAGACCATCAGCACAATACATCTCCCTCCGATGTTCCTGTACGGTCCGAAGTGCCTGGGAAAGCAGTCTCCGCACCTCGCTGTCAGGAATGAGCTTTCTGAGAGCCTTATTTAGTCTTAGTGACCTCGGTCACTTACCCAATACGTTAGCGAGGCTCATGGTCTCCACAGGAAGTGGGACTTTTGCGGGAGGAACGCCTAGAGTCGCACTCAACGCCCTGTAGCGCATACGATGACCTTCGACCGGTCGGTACAGGAAACCTTGTTGCGGCCTGAATGGAGTGAGTGCATCAGGCACCGTGGACCGCCCATGAGTGTTGCGGCCGTCCATCCGCGGATCTAGAGTTGGATTTAGAGCGATCCCGCTGCAGTCTGGACACTGCAGATCGCGAAAACATACTATATCGGTGAGACTTCGCAGGCCCCATCCTCGCCCATGACATAAGATGATAGATCGGCATCGCTGGTTGTTTTCGGCAGAGAGCAGAGCATCAGGTGAAGCTGCAGAGTGAGAAGCAAAACCAGAGCATACCTCGTTGTACGTGTTTCTGGTGTATGATCGTCAGTATTCGTCGATACAGGGCACGACCGCAGCGGCAGGTCTACAACCTGCACATTCGGGTCCTATTTGTGGAGTAATGCTGTTAATGACCCACAAAGTCGGAAGAGTGAAACTCCAGTAGAAACAAACTCTCTGCAGCATCGGATGGATCACGGCGCGCCACGAGAGAAGGTTCTGCCCAGATGCGTGAAGAGCCTACTCCGTCGTACCTGACGAGACCCTTGTTAACATCTGTCCTTCAGCTGATCCACAGCATACGATTCCTGACCGCTCAATCATGATGGCTGCGAAAGTGAGGATGCGGGACTCTAAGCCATTGAAGAATACCTGTGAATGGCTGTACCTGTCAGATTGTCGGGATTAGACGGGGGGTGCCTTCCATCCGAGTAAATTCTAAATTAAAGGACCAATGCAACTTCAGAATTTGCTGCCTATCGACTCTATGGGACAACATCTCAGCGAAACGTCAAGGCTATTACAGAACGAGAAATATGCAACAGAGACACACCGGGAGAGAGAACGGAACACGACATCTCCGTCAATGCATGACAACCTTCGGCTTCCTCGCCTCAAACAGCGCGACAACTCCCACAACCGTCACCTCCCACTCCTCGAACGCCGCCCCGAGCGCCTCCTGAAGTCCCTCCTCCGCATCTCCCGTATTTCCGAAGATGCCCTTCTTGTTGTACAGCCCCATCAGCCGAGATCCGAACCAGTTATGCGTCACGCCCTTCCCGAGGATCGTCGCACCAAACAGCACTCCGCCCGGGGACAGAGCGGGCGCTACGGCAGCGAAGACCTCCGTCGCCTTTTGCGGGAACGACCCGGGGAGGCAGTGGAAGAGGTAGTACAGCGCGACCGAGTCGTACGCGCCGCGCTCGTCCTGCGCTAGCGGGTGGAAGATGTTGTGCTCCAGGGTCGCGATCGACCCCTTGTATCCCGCGCGGGCAATGCGGCTCTTCGAGTACGCGAGGGTGTTTGGGTTGAGGTCGCAGAGGGTGATGCGGTTTGTTCTGGAGAGCGCGCCGGACGATGCAGCGGCGGCGGGGTAGTAGCCGGTGCCGGAGCCGACTTCGAGGTGGGCGGAGGACTCCTTCGTGTGCTTTTCGTAGAACGGGAGCAGGATGGAGCGCGTTGAGCACCGCCATGCCAGAGCGTTAGAGACGACGAGGACGATGAAGTCGTATAGACGGAGGTTGAATGCTGTGTAGATGGACGCAGAGGGCTCCATGGTGGAAAGACCTTGGTGGTGGGCTGGCTGCAGAAGTCGGGAGACGGAGGATGCAGGGGAGGAGACGTGAGGCACTGAGGAAGTGTCCGGTGCGGAGAACGGCGAGACTCGGCACCAAGGCAGCTAGAAGACGTCCGAAGCAGAAGCGAGCCAGAACAGGCCAGAACTCAAACACAGAGATCAGGATTCTTGAAGACTGCGGGCATTTTGATCAGCGCCACTTGTACGTTCCCTTCTCCAACCCTTCTCCAAGACAGTAGGATAAGATTGACTTCCGATTCCTCTCCGACCGCCGAGTCTGTCCTGAGAACAAAGATGCACAATGGCCCTCCACGAGCGGCTTCTTCGCAAAATCGGATTCCCTGAGGATACGTGCGCGGGCATCAAGATCGCAAGCTTCGGCGGTTGCTCAGTTCATACCCAAGGGAGATCCAACGTCATATCCAGTTCAGCTTTCCTACCTAGCACAGTCCCACCGCTGCCCGAGGCTCCACATGAATAAGCTTTCACCTTGTGCCAACAGCATATCTCTGGCACCAGCCAAGTAAACCTTGAGAAACGGCAGCACTCCACTGCCCGGCGCGCGCACAAAGTTCTAGCCAATCATGCAGTATACGGTACTCGGTCGGCAATGACAAGGCAAGGACCCAGGTTTCCACAGAGCGACAGCACACCTGATCCGTTTTGCAGGGATTGCAATGCGGGGAAGGACTGACACTTGAAAACTCACCGGGAGGGTCCACTGCGCGTTTAGAACTCGCATACGTGCAGTCAAGGACGCGGTGACGTTGAAGACGCCGAGTCCTAGTGGTACTCCGCTGAAGGGGTAGGGGGTCCGGTGGACTAGCTTCGCAGATCTTTCGAGGCAATTATTCTCCTTTAGCGTGCTGGAACGGCTTGCTTATATGCGCAGAGTGAGGGGACGATGACGGTGAAACGGTGAACTCACCTCGTCTGTCGTCCACCCGTTCCTTCATACGACACCTACGTTCCCCGGGTCCACCTCGCACTCCCCACAAATGCACACCCTCACCAATGCGACCGTTCTGTGAAGCGAAAATCAGAAATGGACGCATATATGCACCTCTTTACGCACAGGTCTCTCCGAGGGAGGAGATTGCAAATGCAAGCCTCCCGACGTGGCCCGCTCTTGTCACTCGGTGTCGACCGGTATTGGAATGTCCGCGCAGTATGTGGAATAGATAGGTTCAACGGTGGAAGATATGTGGATACAGCTGAGTCGATTCAGGAGAGCATCAATGCGGTTTCAACCAAGCCGGTCGAAGGCGCCAAGTATGCCCGTTTTTCCTCGTGGGCGTCTTCTATCCGGCAATGTCCGAAGATCCTGACCATGGCACTCCGCTCGTTGAAGAAGCCCCTCTGCGTTCAGAGCCTCCACAACTGCTTGCGAAAGAGTACTGACACGGTGGAAAGAACGAATACTTGCACGAAAATATCTGCTGCAATTACGCTATGGTTTCGCTCGAGTCTGAGTTCTTCGAGTCAACGCGCTAGAGTGACTAGTGTTAACGTTCTTCTCCACAGCCGACCTTCGGATCGACGAGGTTGCGTGCTGAGGGTTGCTCTACGTCGCAACAACTTAGCATACGACCACCATGGGAGTGTGGTGCCCGCCGCCCCCTCCATCCGCACCAGGCGCTGGCGCTCTACTCCGGGTCTGAATGAAGGGTATAGTAATGCCTCGCATCTCGACGTCGACGCACACTTCCCGCCCCTCCTATGCGACAGAGGACTGAAAGAACGCACTCCAGATAGCGCATTGGCTGAACTTCAAGCCGTCCAAGTCCAGCATCTCGCACGAGGACACGACCCCCTCGAATGCCGTCATTGCCCCCACTGGACTGCAGGGGAAGGTCGCCACCGATACTAGTACTAGCTGATGCCCCAGCCGCTTTAACTTCTCAGAATATTCCCGCTGGTCCTCTATGCGTCTACCAGTCGCTGTACAGTACGTCTAAGCTTGCATAATCCTTGCGTCGCCGCTCAGGTCACACTTCCCCTACACGCTCTTCTCCAGCCCCTCCGACCACGACTCGTACTTGTCCGTGTCCGCGAGTACCGCACGCGTCTTCGTCCGCGTGATCTCGACACCGTCCTTCCCGAGCGGGAAGTGCAGCGGGGGCTGCTCGAGCGCGGCGAGCCTGTACACGGCCTCCATCGCCTTCCGCGGGTCGCCCGACACCGTGGGCACGTACGCATCCCAGGCAGCC
>VJXU01001837.1:0-37344 GCA_008694245.1 Ganoderma sp. BRIUMSc | reverse complement strand
GTCTGCGGCGGAGCGGGCGCGCGACCCGGGTGCACGTTACTGTTGCTGCGCGCGGGGCGCACGGGGGCGTGATGAGTGGCAGATACGAGTATGGATATGGCTGCGAGAGCCCGTGGAGAGGGAGGCGGGCGTGCGAGAGGCGGGCCTTGGGCGAGCTAACCCCCCCCGCCTAAGCGGGTCTGTGGTTCGCTACACATGCATGTGAGCCGACACTATTGAATGCGAGCGCGTTCGCGCGCACGTTGACGTAATATTCGAGGACGGGGGTGGCCTCTGCTTTACGCACGGGGTACGCACGAGAGTCAGCCGACCTTGTACGCCCGTGGCTCTAGGACGCGGAGGTGGACTGGTGGTCTCGGACCTTGCAGACAACGCCTGCGATAGCTGGTCAAGGTCTGTTTGGAGGAGCCGTCGAGGGCATAAAACGGCGCACACGTGGGGTCGCCGACGTACAGGACGAAGCCGAACGCGCCACGACTTCTGCAGGCTGTCACACGTCAGGAAAGCAAACCGCGTTCGGGCTGCCGCGCAACATTGTCGCTGGCGACTCTAACGTCTGTAGGGATCAGCCGCGAAAGACGTGCGCGTGAGTACCGGACCGGTCGATCGATGAAACGCGCGCAACAGCGTACTCACGGGCAGACTCGCCGGGCTTCGGGGTCGGAGTCTTGCGCCAGCGAGGTCCAGATTTGACCTTGGGCAGAACCCGGACGGTTGCGCTGCTCTCGCTCGTCAGGCGAAGACGGCCTCGGTGTGTCGAGCACGCCGGTACCGTACGCCAAGAATAAGGCAGAAGTCAGAGTGGCAGAACGGTCTGCGCGTTGTGCGCTATTTGTGACGTCGCTGGCCTGCCTGTAGTTGACGGCTTGACGCGAATGTGTACGTAAGGCGGGTGAAGGGACATACAATTTTCGGATCTTAGCCACCCTTTAGGGCCGTGTGGTTGCTGCAAGGAGCGCGACGTCTGTCCGTCGTCTTCCTGTAATAGATAGAGGGATCAGTGGGCATTGCGAACGGGCGAAAGGTTGTCCAGAGAGTTCACCGTCAGCACCCGGATGCGCCACACACAGCGTAGATCGCTACGAGGCCGAACCAAATGTACAAGGGGCCCCGCCGGCAGGGCATCGGAACGCGGCGTGCCATACCAGTGTCTCCTTGCGACAACAGGGCAGTTGCCAATGAACAATGGAATAAGGACCCTGTGGGGTCTTCTAAGACCGCAGCGTAGAATAGCGGTGTAGAGACGGCGTCTTGCGTCATTGACCTCACACGACCATTAGGACGAGAACGACTTGACGATGGCCGGGTGCAAAGTGAGTGCGCATGCGCCTCGGGGGTTCCGCGATAAGCCAGTGATACCCAGAGGAGCAGAGGCTGTTTCTGACAGGCAGAATGTGAATGAGGGAAGTGTCGGAAGTCGGACTGTTTGGTTCAGGAACTTCGGCCCGGTTCCGAGTCTTGAAGAAGAGGGGCGAGCTGAGTGGCCATACTTGGCCACTGCGCGATCAAGCGTTTTCGAAAAAAACGGACGGTTTGGCTCAGCATCCGGTGCGTTTCGTCACTTTGGGCTGGGTCGAATATAGAGGAGGATGACGACGGGCACTAGCCGCGAAACGTCTGAATACTCGGTGCGAATGTCGGGTTGTGATGGAAGAAGGGTAGTGCGTATGGTCGGGAGGGTTCGCAAAAAAGCGGCATGCGGCATGCGGGTAGTTGGGCGCGCTGAAGTGAAATCACAGGGTGGATGTGAAAGGGCCGAAGACGGCTGCGGGCCTTAGAAAATCAATCACCGCTGAACTGGAGAAGATCGGAGGTTTTCTTACTGGATCACAGGGCGGCAGGTTCAGGTGGAAAATATGCCAGGTCAGCTCTCTGACGTCCTCCATGTTGTGCTCGATGCGGCTGGCCTGGCGCCGCCATAGACGCAGTAGCTCTCACGCGCGGACGGTCTCGTTTCGGCGTTCCATATCGCGAACGCATCTAGCTGAGGCGGAGAAGATGTGTCGGAGATGCATTCAGACTTTCGGCAGTCGGAAATGCGTCCCAAGAGTCACTAGGGTATAGATGGAATGGGTCGAAACAATTTGCTGTTCGGTCCGTAAAGAACGCCGCAGCGACCAGAAGGCGCACTGCAGGGACTGACACGACAAAAATCACAATCACGGGTGAGCGGGGTCTGAATGTCGTACCGTACCCAGGCGTTATGACTCACCACACTGATACAGGGGATTGGGTCAGCCTTGCCAAATGATGCGGTATCGACATGGGAGAGTAGGACAAAATTTGGTCAGCAGAGGTCTTGGGTGTCGTACGAAGTTGCCACTGGCCCGGCAGCGCAGCCCGGAGAACCGTCCCGTAATGTTCCGTTCGACACATACGTGAGGGCTTGGCGATTTGTACATACAATATTACGCATTAAATCTCACCTGCAAAGGTCGTGGACATTTTGGCAGGGCAAGGAGCCCCGCACGGAGGCGAAATGTTATCGAACGCCATCGGAGCGATCAGGTAGGATGTCGTGATCAACTACCCAGTATTGAAGTCGTTCAATAACCGCAATAACAGAAAACTGAATGTTCAACATGGATACGCGGAAGCCAATGCCGTTATAACTCACCGCCAACTTGAACTTGCCCAACGACCAAATCGCGCCAATTTGAGCCAGGTTGGTATGTAGATTGGACCGCCGGTCAAAGTATCAATTACTTGCCTGTAAAACAGAGAGCCTACCTCCACAACATTCATAACCCGCGTAGAATGGCGAGGCGAGGACGAGAAGGCTGGTAGGCGGGGGGAGGATGAGAAGGGCGTTGCGCGTCTGCGGTGGTTGGACGCCACGTGGCAGAATACACCAACTTTAACCGCCCGTTGTTGTGTCGGCCATCTCCCGCGAACCTCTCCTCCGCTGGACCTTTCTACGCTTTCTTCGCCCCGGATACAGTATGCAGTAGCCGACGAGTACCTGGGAAAGAAAATGGAGCTGCCAAGGAACATACACAGCTGACTGTGAGCTGGCACCCGATACTCTGACAATGTGGAGAGTCAACTTGAAGCTCACCTCCGAGGGAGCAGATCAATTGGGGGTCACACTGGCAGCTGGCGGTTGCAAACGTGCCTGGGAGCTTGAAGCTCCGGGGATGAGAAATGTTCACCAAAATGGCGATGCCATTCATTTCCACACAAACCTGGTGAGACATCTTTCACCATCCAAACGCAATTGACGTAGCTGACTATGGCCCCGATGGCGCCGTGATAAACGTGGCACCTGCATGCATCGATTCCTCCGGCTCAGGGGTATCATACAGGAGTCTGATTAGCTGAACATTGCGCTTGCTCTCGTGTGTACAGTCGCAAGATGACTTTTCTCACATAAACCTGCTTACGCGGTCATCCCAACTCCCTCTTTGTCATCAACGCTTGCGTGCGGTATAAACCTCATCAAGCTTGATCAAGGCCGGCTTCAAAGGGTCCATTTCCTTCTTTCTCAAGACAAGTGCGGACGATACAGTTGAACGACATAGTCTAGGTGCGTAATGGTCCATGTTTCGGTATGGATTTTCAGTACGTTGGCGTTCTTCGCCTCCGAGAAGTTGCGTTCCCTGTGAGAAGAGTTCCCCACAACATATCCCGTTGCTTGGCGATAAGATTCAGTCTTTGTCGAGACTGCAGAAAGTAATAAGCAGGAACAGCGTATATGACGGTTCGTGCATGGCACAATTACATGCCGATGGACGCCGCGCCGCGCTGGCTGACCCCTTTGTTGTGCTGGAGACGTAGCTCTCACCTATACAGGGCACATATTGAGATTGACCTAGCAGTTGAACCATCATGATTCATGACGCTCTATTTTCTACGATGGATGGTTGACTCCAAGGGTACGGATAGAGAATCTCGATAGCGCATATAGGAACCTGGCCCGCTGTCGTTCACGATATCTTTATCCTCCTTCTCCCTCTCACCGCCCCCGACCTCGTCTGAGCTCAATTGTATGTCGGGATGGACTACAGTCCTCTACACACGATTCAAGATCCGATTATCCGTCGTCGTTGGCCTCATTCCTAGTCCTGGCTGTCTGACGCTCCTTCCCAGTCGACCATCCCTCGAATTCCGCACAAGATGGTTTCTCAGCAGAAGTTTTTCGATCCCGTTGCAGAGCAAAACCGTCCGGATGGGTCATTCGACCGCCGGCCTTCGTCGTTTCGAAACTCCATCGAGCAGGGTGGACTGTTTGCGCCTGAGAAAGGTATCCTCTCAGTTTCTATTTATTTGCGCCGAGGAAAAGCTGACTGACATATTTCGTGGGCTAGGTCGTTATCATCTCTACGTGTCCTACGGTTGCCGTATGCCTCCTTTCGCCTGTATATGTCTTGAGTTCCGAGCATGACATCATAATACGACAGCCTGGGCGACCCGGACGTTGATCGTCCGCAAGTTGAAAGGTCTAGAGGGCATTATCGGTGCGTTGTACAGCACGCTCTACTACTCGTCACGCGTGCATCCACTGATCTCTTCGAGTAGGTGTTACAGTCGTCTCGCCGCGTTTGACCCCAGACAGTTGGGCGTTCGCGAAGGTCGACCCCTTTCCTGGCGCCGACGACGATCCGTTGTACGGCTCCGCGTACCTAAAGGAACTGTACCTCAAGGCCAATCCGGAGTACAAGGGCAGGTACGGACCGTTGTTTGTAGGCTATTATTCTGCATGTGCTCATATGTTATGTAACTAGATTCACCGTACCCGTACTTTGGGACAAGAAGACGGAGACGATTGTCAACAACGAAAGCTCGGAGATCATCCGCTTCTTCAACACCGCATTCAACCATTTCCTTCAAGCCGACAAGGCCGCGCTGGACCTCTACCCAGAACCGCTTCGCAAGGAAATCGACGAGCTCAACGAATGGGTCTACAACACCGTGAACAGTTCGTCCTCGCTGTTTTCGGGTATCAGCATGGACGGTTGACTACCCATTGGCTTTAGACGGCGTGTACAAAGCTGGCTTTGCGACTACTCAGAAGGCGTACGAGGATGCAGTGGCTCCGCTGTTCGACTCGCTTGACAAGCTCGAGAAGATTCTCGCAGGAAAGGATTACCTTGTCGGTAACCAGCTCACCGAGGCGGACGTCAGGCTGTTCGTCAGCATAGTAAGCTCTTTCTATTCTCTATCCCCCTTCATCGCCGGTGATGATGATTCCCCCTCCTTCGCCTTAGATACGATTCGACGTCGCCTACCACGGCGCGTTCAAGTGCAACTTGCGTACGATCCGTGACGGCTACCCTGCCATCCATCTGTAAGCTCCTACCCTCCGATCTGTGCCGCATCGCTATGACCCCACTGATCCCGGTCCTTTCTAAGGTGGCTCCGCAAACTCTATTGGAATAACTCGGCGTTTTCGGAGACGTGCAGGTTCGACCATATCAAGGGCGGTTACTACGCGATAAAGACTCTCAACCCTCATGGCGTCGTGCCCGTCGGTCCCGTTCCCGACATCCTCCCTTTGTAGCGTAGGTCTTTCTCCCAAGTCGTGTATCATGTGGAATGATCGTCGAACAACGTCAACAGTGCTCCGTACGTCTCATGATTGGAAGCTTGGATAATCAAGCCCTGATGCGGTGTGACCATCGTCAGGATGTGATTACTTCCCCTCAAGCTTCAGCAACAACTCCACCGCCGGAACCACTAGCACGGGGTCATAATGAGAACAGTCTATTCTTTGTTCCATCTCCTTCCCCTCTAAAGTGGCTGCGCACTTATGATTTTTAAATTACACCCTGCACTTAGTTCAAGAGATAGTTCTACGGGATTGTTCAAGTCGTGTAATGTAATTAACAATCATTCGCCATTGTCCTGGCAGTTAATTGCCTCGCGACGAACATAGTAATTGCCGACAGGGCTAGCATGGATCCTGTGGTCCACGTCAAATCATCAGCGACTATCCTCTCGCGAACTGTCTGCGAAATTAACCTGCGAAATACCCGACATTTCTGAATGACCCAGTGGCATCGACGATAGCGCCGGATATCGGCGGACCGGCGAGGATCCCTACTGACATTATCGCAAGCCCCATCCCGATGCGCACGCCCACGTCGGAGACGGGGCCCATGCGAGTAAAGGGGTGGACCAAGGTCGCGATGATCGCGCCAGTGGACATCCTACATTCCGCACGTTGGACACCGAGGCACAGGGGACGGATATGGCGACGTACCCAACAAGCGCAGCAACCACGGCGAACCCGGGGACGTTTGTTGCGAATGGCCATCCGAATGTTAGGATGGCGCTCATGAGCGCCGCGAACGCGAGGACGGTGAGCGGTCCTGAAGGGAATGAGTCACTGTCCCCTAATACGGGAAATGGGAGATGCTAAACATGCCATAACGATCCGCTAAACATCCTGCAGCCAACCGGCCGAGAGTAGATGTTGCATTTGAGATAGATAGGAGGTCGAACGACATGTTGGAGCTGATCCCAGCCTTCACCGCGCTGGTTATGATGTACGTCAAGACCTGTCCGAGGTTTTAGGTGCTGACCAGTTCGCAGGAGCGAGATGACATGCAGTGAATAACGCAAGGGCGTTCATGAACAGAGAAGCGACGTAGAGCGAATACACGCGATTTTTAAACTCTGAGATGTTGATCACTGGGACGTGATCGGGTTTCGGGGGGAGTCTCCTTGCGATAGTCTTGATAGGTCATCAGAGGCCCAGGGCAGATAGAATCCCACGAAAACGAGAACGTACTAAGTTGGTGACAGCGAGCAGCCCTAGAGTAATGAATGCTAAGATACGCATCGTCCAAGGGAAACTGGCGCCGTAAGCACTGGTCAATATCATGAGACCAAGTAAACGGGGATCACGTACCTCATGCGCTGCAGGAGGGCCTTGAAAGCGACGGGGAATACGCATCCACCAATCCCTGCACCTGCGTACATGAAGGCGTACGCTAAACCGAGCCTCTTCTTGAACCAGTGCGCCATTGCCATATTGATCATGGTGAAAAATACCCCACTCGTGAGCTAATGTGAGGGTGGAGATCAGCGAACTTCTCACACCAGCTCAGGTAGAGCTGAGATACGGAGAACAATACTGACCCCGATTCCGAACCCCTGGCAGAGGAGAAACTGCCAATACTGCGTGCATTCCGCAGTCAGAAACATGCAAGCAACGAACAGAGCTGATGCGATGAACACAGGAAGTCGAAGATGGCCCTTGTCAAACAACCTGCCGGTGAGAAGGCCTGCAGTATATCTCATCGCGTTCTACTCGAAGATCAGCATCATAATGTCAAGCAACCAGTGTGGGATCAACCTGGATAGAACCGATCCATGCGCTACGTAGATCAGGATCTGGACGTCGAACAACACGAGAAGCCCTTACATATCAGAGGACGACTGTTGGTCTAGTTCTACTTGCTGATAGTACGCTTGGAAGGTCTGCAAGGCGGTTTAGTCAACGCATTCTCGCAAGAGAAGAGTGGTACTTGCTCCCCATGCGTTGACAAGGCCAATAGTTGCGCACATACCACAAACAGCCTGCATAGGAGAAAGGTGAACCCCGAGGCGCTGACTCTCGACACAGCGCGAGCATACCCCAAGCACCACCAGCCATGCCCTGACTCCACCATCCGGACACTCAATCATATCCGCCTCTGCCTCTGCCACCTCCGCCGTCACTCCCTCTCTTGGTAGCTCGTCGACGGACACTGGCGAACTGATGGATTTCTCGAGAAATGTGTCCTTTTCGGGAGGACAGAGCTCGATAGGCTTCAGTCGGGTAGGAGCAGTAGGAGCACCTGTACGTTCAACATCAGTGACCACCATTGCAATGGACGCTCGTGATGGAGAGGGCAGCTGAGCTACGAAGGGATGTGCGTGGGGAGAAGGTCAGGAGTCGTGTTTCGAGGCTCCTGGTATCCATCGGATAAGTAAAGAACCCCTTCCTCCGAGGGGCAGCCCGAATTCCAAACGTTGCTCCCTTGCTGCGGGGTCAACGGCACAGCGTGATAGCAAGACATGATAAGAGGTAAAAGTTTGTGGTTCTTCGTCTTATCAGAACCGAGATATGCGTATGTAAAGGCTCAAGAACCACTCACTGGGACGCTCAATGGCCGCCGTCCTCTCGTATTGATTGGCCACCATGAATAACACGAGAACATGTGATACCTAATACCTATAAACGTCCCAGTCAATGCCTTTTCTCCCGGGATAGACCATCCCCTGGTGGGGTCCCTGCTAGGAACCACAGGGCTTCAGGAGGGCCCACGTCGGACAGAGGGCTGGATGCTTACTCAAAGTGGAATCGCGACCAGCAGACGACATGTTGCGTTGGATTGAAGCGCATGATATCCCATACTTCAAGTTCTTATTAATGATCTTTCAATTTCAGACGTTGACTCACCAGATGCGCCAAGTCTAGATTGTTCCCGGTACGAGCATGCACCTCTGTAGGGCAGTGAAGAATGCTACTTGTTTGCTGACTGAGTAGATCTGAATGGTACTATTGGGCTTACCGGCAAGCGACAGGACCTTGAACACTACGAGCTGCACACCAGGTATCAAAGATGTTCGAGTCAGTCACTGTACGAATATCAACGGAGCTGTGAGGGCTCGGGTCCCAGCGACACGTGTAACACAAATGTGGCCGCGAGAGTCGGACCTTTCTTGGAAACGTGACCAAGTAGCCGTAGAACAGGAGCGCGACGCCTCTAAAAGCGACTTACTAGTCCCGGAAGCATGGATGTAATCGACAATGAGAACTGTAGTACTCAAAGGAAACGGTTTCAGTTGCCATCCAGAGAGAGGAAGAAATTGACGCACTGTTGAAGGGACATAAGGTCGAAGGTCAAGTCAGTAAGAGGTGAACGTGGACAAGGAACCCAAGCATCCCGGAAAATGAGAGTATATAAGTACTTGGGCCGGACGGCGTGTTGGCCATTCGAGCATCTTCCCAGTGGTTCCGACTTGCGAATACGTGCTTGATGCTTGAGAAAGAAGTTATGGCGTGTTGGAGCGTAGCTGAGGATGTAATGAAAACCACGGTTTTATGGGAAGAACCCAATCCAAACGCGGCAGATCGCGGAGGGACAGATGCTCTATTGGACAACCCAAACGTCGATAGAACCGTGTCCCAAAGATAGCCGAAAACAGATAATCATTGGCGATCTCTACCAGTCAGTAATGGCACAAAGAATGCTGTCCCAAACCAACAACACAGCAGACGAGCGACAAACCCTGTGCGTCACCAGAACTTGCCGAAGACGCTAGAGCGCCCAGGTGCTCCCAATATCATCCCCACGCCTTCATGGATGGCAACACTGACAGGGCGCATCGGTGCAGAATCGAAGACATGCGGGCAGGGCTGGGACAGAGGATCGGGATTCAAACGGGGATGTTCAAGCTCACGCTCGTAGATCGACGGTTGTCGTGCGCCCTGTCCTAGTTCGTCATACTGTGGGTCGTCGAAGGCTTGGCGAGCGGTGCGAAGTCGACTGAGAATCTGCACAGATCAACTCCATCAGACTGGATGTATGGCGCGAATAAGTGTGAAGACGCACCTGCTCATACAATGCAATCTCGCCGTCGAGGTGCTCCTTGGCAAGCTCTTGGAAGTCTTCGAGCTTCTGGGTATGGTAAGTGTCCATCTCCGCCATGGTGGTGTTCAACACTGTCTCGCAACGCGCTGCCATCTCTTCATCTTCCTGAAGAGTCAGTATAAGAGACGTCAAGCTGGCGAGATACTACAATGACATACTCGTCCTTCTCGTATTGAATCGTGGTATCTCGTTAACGTCGATTTATGGGTATCTACGACCGGCTGGTACCCAGGTCGCATCATCAGCTGCTTAACGAGAATGAGGGCTCAGGCTGATGAAATTACGCACAGCATACAGAGTAGCTGGGTGGGCAACATTCTTGAATGCTTCATGGGTCGCTAATTGCGTCCGGCGCGCCTGTTAAATGTTAAACAACTCGACTTAAAACTCCTTCTAACCGCGTGCAAGCTGCAGGACGTACATGATCGTCGTACAAGTCCGCTACAATCTGTAGCGTCTCAGACGTCTTCTGCATCGCCTTCGTGAGTTTCAAACAGCCTGTGCACAAACAAGTCAACAGACCGGCCACAGTCAGGGGAACTAAGACCAAGTCTCGGACTCACTCTCGCAACCCTCTCGCCAGCACCATGCGCCATCTTCGTTGACATGTCCATGCGTGGCGGAGTTCTGCTCTTCGTCATCCTCTTCTTCCCTCAGCCCTGTGGTTGGGGCCGACGCCAGTGGCTTGGCGGTGACCATGGAAAGCAGCGAATATGACAACAGTCGTTCAGCCTTCGACATCTCTGCCAAGCGCAATGGGGGTCAGAAAGGCAGAATATGAGTGCAAGGAAAATAACTCACCAACCCGAGCCTCGCGCACCTTCCCAAATATGTTACGCAGTCCTTGGACGCCCTTCCCGACCGCTCGAGTGTGGTTCATGAATCGATCGATGGCCTCAGATGCTTCCTCAGCGTCAACGTTGAAAGCGGGGTGGTAAACGTTCGCGAAGAACGACGGGCCCTTTGGCGGAAGCGAGAGATAGTATGGCAGCTGTTTCTTCCACTCCTGCGGGCGCGGCTAGTGAGTACTAGGCCAAACACAGCATATACCCCACCTACTACATCGCTTTCGCAGCCAAGGAAGAACGTGAGCACCTCGGCGTACCGGGCAATTGGATGTCGGGCTACACGATTGATGTACCTCTCCAAGTCGCCCCTCCGCGCCTCAACGAAGTCGTCACTGAACCGTCCAGCATACTGCTTCTCAGGAAGAGGGGGGAGGGCGATTCCGGGAAGTAACCGCGATAAAGCAGTGTGCAACGCGACGAAGTGGGAGAACCGCCGGTGGACGGTGATACGCATGGGCTCCGGGACGTCCTCGTCGTGACCTTCGTCGCCTTCCGGATCTGATCCATCAGACGAGGATCTGGAATGGGAGAGCACACCGAAGACGGAGGTAACGGCGTACACCGTGAATGCACCGGATAACGTCGAGGTCCGTTTGTTCGGGGAATGGACGAGGACATGGAAAGGGGGTACCTTGGCGCGCCATGAAGGACCCGCCTCCACATAATGCCTCTCTGCCTCCGCTAGCTGGCCTAGGACGCTTGCTCGCTTCACGTCCTCTTCGAAGTCGCTGGGTACGCGCGGGGGATGGATAGCCGGTGTGTCTGATGAGCTCCCTTGGAGAACAAACTCTTCAGCGCCAGTTGTTACGAAGCTCGAGAACCTGTTCAGGCTCTTGCCTCCCAACAGGCTACGCCGGAAGCTGGGGAACCATTCTCCCGTGGTCTGTGGCACAAGAGGCTTGGTTGACGGCGTAGGTGATCCTCCTCGAGGGGTGATAGAACCGGTAGATGCCTCGCGGCGGCTCCGTTGGCGGGAATGGTGAGGGGGGATTTCAAGACCATCAGAGTAAGAGAAATCCGCAGTAAACTGCCCCGAGCTGAGCGGACGCGACTCGCAGGTATAGAGTGAGGACTCACGATGTAGTACGAGCGTGGTATCAGCCCCATCTCCCTCGCACCGTCCTCGTCCTCGTCTCGCTCCCGAGCCGAGCTTGCCAGTCTTGCTAGACTCCAGCCCTCGCCGACGTCCTCCTTCACAATCTCTAGCTCGTCTCCAGCCTCCACGCGCGTGAGTTCTCGGAACTCGGCCTTGCCCTGGAAAGTGTAGAGTGCACGAGCGAGTCGAGTCTCTTCGGCGGAGGGACCATCGTCTCCGTCGACGCTCGCTGGGGGCTCACCAGCTCCCTCCTCCTCTTCTACGGTGGTGGGTATCCCCACATTGCCGCCGCCGGTCACGCTCAGCCGCGGGCTCCCATCGGGGTTGCTCAAGGACACCGTCCAGGCGGCGGACGTATTGATCCCGGAGTCGAATTCGAGCTCTCCTTGGCGTGAATGCGGCCGCGATGAGCTATTCGGGACTGAAAGCAAACCTGTCTTTGGAGAGGAGCTCGTGGTGTCCGCCATGGCTTGCGTTGCAGCTTCCAAGATGCAGTCAGACGAAAGGCCTTGAAGTCGTCCAGGGGCCGCTAACGTGGGTCGAGCGTGGAATGCAGCAGGTAAACGACGATCATTACGCTCCTTCGAGAACCAGAGCGTACCAGAACGAGGCGCAGGCTATTCACAGGACGGCGAGACCAGGGTCACGGTGGGACGAAAGGGGTTGGTCGCTGTCGGCGACCGTCGGCGTCTTCTCGCGTCTCGTCGGCAAGCTGCCCGCGTTGGGCTACCACCTTCATCCAGTAATCAGCTATATGCGTCGACATTCTACATACTCCTACATGCATCACTATGTACATTCTATAACTGCCAAATCTACCGCGGACTATTCACGGCTCTGCGAGGTCGGGGAAACCGATGGTACCCCAGCCAGTCCAGAATGGCTTGCACACCCGGTTGTGGTTCTTCTGCTCAAGAGCAGTCAACTCTAGGACATCCTCATCGGACAGGTCTACAAGCTTCGTGTTCTCGTCGATACGACTCGGCGTAACGGACTTCGGTATCACTGGATGCGAGTCGTGGAACGTGAGCGACGGTGGGCAGCCATGCGAGGGTTTGGAAACTTACCGTTCACACCGGGCCTGTTGGCCTGGAGAGAGATGAGGATGTTCGAAGGTGCGACGCCGTACTTCTCTGCAAGCTTCTTTACTACAGGGTCCTCGATGAGAGGTGCACCGTCGGATCCGAGCGGCGAGTACGCGGTGATCACCATGCCGCGCTTCTCGCACTCTTGCACGATATCGTCCTGCATACAAGAGCTGATGCGCACAACGTGAGTGGTATCCGAGTACCTCAACATCATTTCGTACTTACGGATGACTTTCGATCTGGTTCACAGCAGGAACGATAGTTGCGATCTTGAAAAGCTCCCCGAGGTATTTCACCGAGAAGTTAGACACGCCGATCGCCTTCACCTTCTCTGGGTGCTCCTTGAATACCTTCTCCATCGCCCTCCAGGTGTCGCGCCAGTCGTGCTCCTTGTCCGCCTTGCCGTCCTTCATCGGTGCCGGCCAGTGCATCAGCCACAGGTCGAGGTACGGCGTGTCGAGCTGGGTCAGCGAGTACTCGAGCGCGGCCGGCACATCGCGGTGGTCCGTGTTGTTCAGCTTCGTCGTCAGGAAGATCTCTTCACGCGGTACGCCTGAAGCCTTCAAACCCAGGCCGACTTCCTTCTCGTTCGCTAGAAACCAGCCAAGGAATCGTCAGTACCTGAGACTCTTGGCGATGTTCTCAACTGTGCACGTACCGTACCCAGTCGCGGTGTCGATGTGCCGGTAGCCGTTCTTGAGTGCATGCTCGACAGCCTTCTCCACAGCGCCCGGCTTCGATCTCCAGGTCCCTGCGTTCGTGCCGCACAAGGTCAATACGCCCGAACTCTGTCCGTGTATAGATCGGAAGGACGAGCCACTTACCCAGGCCGAGGGTG
The DNA here is from genome assembly GCA_008694245.1 of Ganoderma sp. BRIUMSc. Lineage (NCBI taxonomy): Eukaryota > Fungi > Basidiomycota > Agaricomycetes > Polyporales > Polyporaceae > Ganoderma > Ganoderma sp. BRIUMSc. Next base: position 23,890 of record VJXU01001837.1, on the reverse strand, counting down.
GGCATCTTCGCCCCCGTGTTCAGAGTGGTGCTCGTCGATGCAGGCATGTTCGCTCGCTGTGCGTTCGGGACAGTAGAGAGTCACCAGGGGCACAACTAGCGTATTTATCTGGTGGTGGTGCTTGGGAGCTCTTGTGCCACCATCTTCCCCACGCTGATTTTCTGTACCCAAAGGGGATCCAGGGTGCCGACACCGTGAACGAGTCGCTGACTGATCCACCCTGGCACCCACCCCAACACAAAAGATGAAGCTTCCGCAGCGCAAGCCCCGGATCGCACGCGGTTCCAGTGCTGTAAGCCTCCGAAGACTTCCCGCATCGATTTTCGATATCGCAGGGTCGTCCGCGGGTTGGCCGAGGATGCCGAGAGGGGTAGTTGAATATCCAGAAGAGAGTGCGGAATGCATGATACATGTACTAAGTCCAATATCCGTGGCGAGTAAGTAACGGTACAAGGAGCAGTGTGATCCCCTCCAATCCAATAGCGATGGGCTAGGATACAAAGAAGTGGAAGTTTATAAACACAAGGAAGGCAATACCTCATCCAGAGGGCAGCGTAGAATACAAAATGCAAGCGCGAATGCTGCGCGAATGTACGAAAGTAACCAAGTGAACCGTCCACACGGCGTACTAAGTCCAAGAGCTCGACTGCATCCTTGCATTACCCCCACCAACGTCACTCTTGCACAACGCTGGGCGCACGCTCCATGCGCCGTGGGTACCAGCCCGTGTCCTCGAGCCCAGGCGGCTCGTAGGATGCCGGCCGCGAGAGGGACGTCGCCTTGGACACGTCAGACATCCGTGCGTTCGGGGGCGCGGATATGACGAACGAGGGAGGGGCCTTGCGGTAGTTCATCGCCTTCCGCGTGCCCGAGCTGCTCGAGTACGTCGGGTTATTCGCGAGGATGTCCTCGGACGACGTGAACAAGCTCTGCCGCTCATCGCTCTCTAGAAGGGTACAGTCAGATGCACGAATAGCAAAACCAAAACGAAAACGGCTTGAGCACGTATGAACAAGGTACACTCACGGCTGTTCCAGTACAGCCAGCTGGTCATGGGGCTCGGAGAGAGGTGAAGCTTCCTCATCGGCGCAAGGCGCTTTCGTCTCCGGCGGACGAACATCCAGACACAGATCGCGATGGCGAGCACGAGGGCGACGGTGCCGAGGACGACACCGACAATGACCCCGTCTTTTGATGTCTTGCCATGTGTCTCTGTTTGAGCGGTCGAGTTGTCGGAAGCGCCCTTGCCAGGGTTACTAGACCCTGCCCCGCACACCCACAAGTAGTCGATGATGTATGGCTGGTCGTGTGATGCTACGATAACGTCGATTGTGAGGTTGTGGAGACCAGTGGCCAAGTTACCGGAGTTGAACAGCTGCTGATTCGGGACGCATTGGCTCGTAGCGGCCAAATGCGGGGAAGCGGGAGCGGACCCATCGATAGAGTAGGAGGCTTGCGGCGGGGAGGATCCTGACGGCACAAGGCCGAAAATGATGATATTCGAAGCTGCAGTATGCAGTTCGCGTGTGAGTGTCTATGCAAAACGCGAACGCGATCGACGAACCGTTGAACATCAAGGAGACGGACGATCCGGTAGATTGTGTGAAGTGGACGGTGTGTACCAAGCCGTTAGGATCAGAGGTAGAAAAACTCCAGCCATCGCTGTATTGTAGCGAGCCGTCGTTGTCGTTGAGAAATTGGCAAAATGGAACCATTGGGCGAATGTTATTCACACTGCAATCCTGCGGAAGCCCCGACGACGTGCTTGGATCAGATGGTGACTTATCGCCGTGCATGTTATTCTTATTGCTGCTGCCATTGTCGTCGGGCCCATTGCTGCCTCCGCCGCTCCCATTGCCCTTGCCTCCGTTCTCAGAGTCCTATGCAATGCCTCAAAATTCCTGTTCCACAATCAAGTCCATAGAACATACCATTTGGTTCATACCATGGCTTGGGTTCTTATGACCGAGTGGCACGAAACCGTCCGGCTCGAGGACAGTCGAATTAGCGGACTGACTAGCCGTCCCTGTCGGCGTTGGTAGCAACGAAGCGCTCAAAGTAGAGTCTTCGTAACAGTCCGAATAAGCGAAAGCTGGAACGAGGAGGTATCGGTATCTCACCTCGAGGGCCCAGCCTCATCCGCCGCCATTTCTCCAAATGACTGTCCATATGAGGCAAAGAAAAAAGGAAGTCAACACAACATGTATGGTCGGCTCACTGCAGGAATCGATCCACGTCAGTGTCGTGTCCTGCACTCAAGGACAGGGAGGCAGGCATGACTCACGCCGAGGTCGAAGAAGGGGCCTCCGTCGCCACTCAGGGTCTCCGCGAACGCAAACGGAGGGAAGGGCGATAACGAGAGCTAGTCTCCCGTTCTTAAAACGCCACTGCCGGCCGGTGACCCACGCAGGGGGGCAGGGCGCATGGTGCGCACAACAGATCTGTTCGTCAACCAGGGCCCGGCCAACTGTCAGTGGGTACGTGATGACGAGTGCGGTACAGGCTCCGGGCTGAATCTGAGGGCTATGGCAACCTAGGTATCAGCATGAGAACCTTGCTCCCGCACCGAATCGACGGGGTTCCCCGCCCCGCCCCCGGCGTCCATCCGGGTTGGGCCCGAGGTAGGGAAATGCGCTGGTGGTTTTGCGCTGGCCCGCTGAGGTGCGCAGCGGGCGTTGTAGATGGCTTCTCGCTTGCTGCACATCGCTGGCTCGATCTGGCTAGTTGTCCACCTGTCGAGGCGGTCTGCGATCTGGGTAGATGTGGTAGGCGGTGCGACGGGGCGGGTTCGCTGTATGTTCGGAAGATGTTTCAGGGAAGTATCAATGCGACCGCTGGTCCATGGGAAAGCTGGAGAAGGAGCAAGTGATGAAAGAACGGAAGCGTCTTCCAGAACGGCTGAGGCTGCCATGTCGACCCCGGGCTTCCCAATGCCGTGAGCGATGTGGACTGGATGTGGACCAGGGCGAGGCAGATGCTGTGCTTGCGTATTCGCCAACTGACCGTCGCGGAGAGCCAGCTGATCGTGGTCAATTGAAGAAGTTCACAAACTCCAGTGACGCTCGCCCCGGAGCCACTCGCCGTCCTCCCCCATATCAGATAAGATTATTTCCCACCAAAAGCATGAGAGCCAGCGGCTCCAGCTTGGTTCAAGCAGTTCTTGCACTGGAACTAAAATCACTGTAAGTCTATTTCATAAATACCGTGTAGCCCTAAGACTGACACTGAGGTTCTAAAGACAGAAACAATCAAAAGGAAGCACGAGCCGTCCCAATATATAACCCCTCCTCCAACCCCGGGAGCGCGACGACGGCCTCCGAGGACCGCATTCGGACAGAACGGGAGGGAGAGGGCATCGCAACAAGTACCGCCACTCTCACCTCAACGACCTCCTTCCCCGACAAGTCGAGTCTTTTCCCCATGAATTCACGACGTCCACCATAGCGCTTCTTGTCCAACGCGTGCCTGGAAGTGCCGACGGTGGAAACATCGCCCACGCCGACATGTTCACTTCGCTTCCGTCGACTCCGTTCCTCTCCAGGAATAACATCCACAGATGCAGGCTTATACGGAAGTTGTCAGCGGCACGGTCTCCGGTGAGATATGTTGACCAAAATGAGGCTCACCTGAATACTTCCCCATCCTGACGTTCCGTCTCGTTCCTTCCCTTTTGCGCTCAACGAAATCTCATAGAGCCGAGGCTTCTGTTCCGGCCACATGAACAGCGGCCACGCGCCTCTCCCTCGACTCCGCCGCAAGCGCCCCATCAGCCACCGCATGAACGCCAGCCCAAAGGCCACTAGAACCACCACGAAAACGACCGGCACGACGACGTTGACCAGCGTGCTGTGGGAGACCCCTCCGCGGTCGTTTTTGTCGGGAGAGGTGGCATCGCCTCCGCCTCCGCTGCCGCTGCTCCCACCCCTCCCGCGCCCGGAATCGCTTGTCGTCATCATCCCACCCGACCTTCGTACGAAAGATGAGTGGATCTGGGCGGCGCGGACGCGAACGCGATCAATATTCTATAAAGCCTCCTGCGATACGTATCGGGCCGCGTCACACTTACCGACGTGTCCGAGCCCGACAGCACGGCGGCGTCCCCTACCACCACCGCCGCGAATTCCACAGGGATCATTTCTGCGTCTCGAGGTGGAGATGGGAAATCGTCGGAGCCAGAAGGGAGTAGAACATTTTGAAGAGCTTGGTTCGGATGAACTGAAGCAGGGAGCGCAGGTGTTATGGAGGTAAAGCGGTAAGCCTGGCGTGCCATTGTCGCATCAGTGTCATACTCTCGACGCGACAGAACACTTACGTATAGGAGGCTGCTGCTGCTGGTTTAAAATATGGGGCCTGAAGAGATGGGAATGTAACGCGAGTGCAACGGAAGATGGTGGTTTATGGACAAGTACAGCGCTCGCTTATGGGGCTCGCTACCGGTGGGTTGAGTCATAGTTCAGTTAAGGTTAGACCCGACATCGCACGGCATCAGGCATGGGTGCAGCCACTGAGTATTGAGTCAGTGGCGCCGCTGGTGCGTGTCTCCGTGAGCACTTCAATTGCTGGGTGGCCCGAAAACTTAGAATTACAGTCTCCTGGAGTTTGGCTAATATTGCTAGCGTATAGGTCTCCTGCACCGTCGTTGTTTCGGCTGGAGGACATCAACCCTTAGGGTCACTGGGGTTGTGATTGTCTAGAGGTGATCAGGTGGATGTGAGCTGCGCATTATCGGCGAAAAGGAGTCACCCGCGACGTCCACAAGGCCGCGCAGCCGATGACTCCAAAACTTTGAATGACTCGCACATCAGTCGTTCCTCAACGAAGAATGGACATGGCAACTCACCGGCGGGCCGCGGCTACTCGTCCACTGAACGGAAGATCCAGCGATCCACTCCCATTATTGGCGCACCCTGAACCTAAGCTGAGCTCCACAAGTACGTACGTACCTGAGTCCTGACGACACGACCGACGTGGTCAATCGGACGGTGAGGACTCACCGTCTGAATTCAACGCTATTGAATGTTAACGGAGGGTACACTATGGTATGCCGGCCACTCAGAAGTATTTCCGGATAGATTGTATGAAGATTTAGAATGGGGAGGTGGAACGGAGAGTTTTGTGCAAGCGGCAAATCGCAGGAGGATAGATAAGCGCCAAAGAGGGATCCGGGAAGCGCCAGCGGGCAGTGCCCATCACGGTCAACTGAGGTTGACCCTGGTTGACCGCGAACCTCTGCGATCTCCTGAAAATGACCTTGCATTTACCTCGGAGTATGCAAAGTATGTTGACGGGACTCTCCTGGCTCGGCTATACGGTATGTTGCTCTCGTTGTAACATGCCACCAGAGTGTAGCACTGACTGTTCAACGTTCAAGTAGACGCGTTCGACAAACGTCGCGTGCAGGGGGCCTACTAGTCGCAGACATAGACATAACATATAATATCCGCGCATCATACATCTGTTAGACGTCACTTATAGACAAGAAGGAGGGCTGCCCAAGTTTGACCGACGCATCGCTTTTTCCAGCCGTTTATACACTCTCCGAGTACTACTTGATGTGCGGTAAGTCTCTTTCCCTGACCATCCATCCATCATTGCGTTCTATTCAAAGCAGGTTGAACAGACACAACGTAAGGGCGTTCGGCTCCGCGAGTTCGTCGACACCTCAGATGTCAAGATCAATGGCCTGACCAGAGTCGTGCAAGGTGCGTGCTGTGTTGATCCGTCAATCTCCTTGTTTTTGGAGTCTATCTACGGGTAACGAAGACGACTGGTCCTGATACCTCAATCTTTCCCTTCTACTCCTCATTTAGTCGACTTCTCCGGATCACGATCTGACGTCAAGGTGTGGCGGAAGGATAGGGCATAGGAGAGCGACTGTGGCAGCTTGCACCGCTGCCACCATCGACGGGACGAACTTGTCTTCGACTCCTGCATTTCTCCTACCATGTCCCTCGAGCAGCTGTGGCTTGCCTTAGAATTCAGTGATATGTGAGTGATTTAGCATGCGAACGCAGGAATATGAGGATATTCTAACAAAGTCTCCCTTCGGGATCCGTGTAGATCCTCCTTCGTCCCTGTGGCCTCGACGGGTGTGCTGCCCTTTCATTCCCTGACCTTGGCGTTCATGCTCACAGGACTACCTATCGCAGCTCTTGTGCTCCACGAGTATGCACTAACTATTGGTTTGGAGGTACAGCAGATATGGAGCCGTGAGGTCTCGGTTGCGACAGTCCTATTCATATTTACACGCTATGCCACGCTCCTGGACCGTCTACTCGTCGTATTCCTTGGACTCACATCATCTGGACTCAAGGTGGGCACTTTTCTCCGCTTGCTGATGTTGCAAAGCCTCACCCCATCCTCTTCTGACCAGGCTTGCACCCTCGGAACATGGCTGCAAGCTATTGTCACTTCGCTCCTCATGGTCGTAATTTCCGGTACGCAAAGAGTTCTATCGCGTTGCAGATAACGCCACGGTTACCATCTAACTGTCTGCAGCCATCGCGGCAGTTCGCATCTATGCCCTGTGGAATCGCGACTGGCGTTTGTTCGCGATTGTCATGATCCCAGGCCTCTTCCCCGCCCTCACGAATCTTGTCAGTATTCGCGTTTCCATTTTAGTCTCGGCCCATGCGTTGACCTGATGTACTGTATCTAGTATTTCCGAAGTGCGTCGGCGGTCGTTATAGCACCTTCGCCGGGCCTGTTTGGTTGTCAGACGGTGCCGACAGCGATGTCAGCTCTCACGTACAAAAACCGTGCGCATCTCGTGCTCCGTCAGATGCACATGTTGACGCGGTTCTATTTAGTGGCTATCGCTGCTCGGGCGGTTTCCGTATTCGGCGACGGGATGGTCGTCGTGCTGACATGGCTCAAAGCTTACCGCGTCTTCGTGCTGACTAGAGGCCTCACATCTCGTATCAGAATCTCGACGATCATCCTCCACGATGGTACCCTATACTTCTTGTGAGTCCCCACGACGTTTCATCCCTACGAGGGTATGTGCACCGCGCTTACGTTCCTCCGATCACTACCATGTAGTGCGATCTGCGTTTTGAACGTCCTCGCGATCATGTATGTCGTGAGCACCGGCTTTAATCCCGTGGCCGACGTCATCGTGTTGTACGTCCCATCCTTCCATGCCCCCCTCAGCCTCTGCATCGCTGGCCTCTGACTGCGAGTCCTGCGCATACAACTCTAAAACAGGCCGAGTTCTATCCTCATGTCGCGTTTCCTCCTCAACCTCCGCTGCCACCCCGCTCGAAGGGACGAATCGCCGTCCACGATGCCCACCTCCACGGAGACCACGTCGTCCCATGCCCTCCGCAGACTTATGTTCTCTTCGAACCGCTCGGGCTCGATGGGCGGGAGCATGATAGGCGACTACGCGGGCCATGATGTCACCGGTCCGCACTGGGACATCGAGCTTGTCGAAGTTCTGAATCCCGGGCCCCCTGCATCTGACTCTGGGGCGGACGACCCGCTTTCCTCGTCGGCTGGTGGAGTTGCAACAGCTATTGTACCCACCTGCGAGATCATCCCGGAAACAAGGATATGGTAGAGGGCGCGGAACCAGTCGACCGCTGGGCGCGGCCCCGAGGCTAGGGACAGCGTGCGGACCTTATAAAGTGGACCACATGCTAATGCTGTTGTATGTATCTTCAATGCCGATGGAGCCCTACTCAAATATGTGCTTTCCAGAGACGCAGGACCGTCTCTCTCTCTCTCACGAGAGCGCCGATGGCAGGGTACTTGTGATCGTTGCTGCAAAGCCACAAGGCCGCCGTTTCGTGCCGGTGTGCCGAGCCACAGTAGTACAGTCCGACATAGTGGGAGGATCCGGTGTTCCGGGCTGTAGGGACACTCTCTACGTTTATGTTCCGAAAGACATATTCTGCATGTCCGACGGTCATGGCACATAGTATTGTGGTTGCTACATAACTTAGGTCGCGATGCCTGCGTGTTCGCGCGCAAATCGGACGGTGAGGATAGCGGATCCCCGGAGTCCCCGCGGCTTGCACTAGCGTAGTATCCATCCAAGAGCAAGTTGCGGATCCGGGGGCTTGGCTCCCTCTCGTCGGCGGGGTTTGCCCCTACAAAGATAGAATGCATAGCTCAGCGACACTAGCGTAGAACGCAGGCCATCGTCACGCCTGATCGATACATATATTTATTCGCCAAGAGACCCAACCGCAATTTCGACCTTGGTACGTAACGGAAGCAACACAAGCACATTGAGATATCCTCCCCCGAGCCGGCCTGACTGTGGTTTGGTTCTACCACCAGGCCCCCTTGGGATCCATCCCTTCCGGCGCCTCCTCCTTATCCAAGCGCGATAGCCACTGCCAGATTTGACATACAAGCTTCGCCGAGAGGCGCGAGCCTGAGTCCCCGAATATCTCCACGAAATCCTTCACGTTGCATCCAATTATCGCAATGCACACCTCTTCCTCGGCCTTCCATTGCTCTCGCGTCGCGGAAGACTCGCGGGGGCCTCCCGTGAGATGCCCATCGAGACCGTATGCTCGTAGCATCGTCTCGACTCCGAACTTGTACGCTGGCCAGTTGACTAGCAGACGGCGACGGTGGCCGTCCTTTGACTCAGGCTCTGCAACTCGAAGGAGAAGGTGGTCGGGGAGCATTATTTCGTCCATGCAAAACTTTTTAGTGCGCATAGAGAGTAGTGTGGCCCTTATGAGGCCATGGAGGCAGAGTCCCGTTAGCTCCAGCGCGGTGGGTATCGAGAGAGCTAGTGGGTGCTCACTGCCTGATGCTATTCCCCTAGGCTAGCAATCTCTCCATTGTTCGATACAACTCAGTGAGCGTGTAGGATAGAGGACTGGGGTATTAAGGGAGAGAATGAGGTGCAGCGACGCGGGTATGTATACGTACGAGCTGACGGTACCGGTGCTGCGGTCATGTGCACGTAAGGTTTCTACGCCCAACACGTTCAAGTTCAAGCTTTCAAAACTTCCACTCACATGCCCATGCACTCTACGGTCAACCGCAGCGACCCCGAATCATACGTGAGCACTGTGCGGCTCGAGACTCAAGGTTGCATTCATATCGGGGCGGCACCTTCGCGATCGGCATGGTTCGACCCCAAGCCGTTGGTTTGACCCCGAGCCGTTGGTTTGACCCCGAGCCGTTGGTTTGACCCCGAGCCGTTGGGGCTGGAGTGGGGCACCAGACCCCATGTGGATACGCGGAAACTTCTTCAATGGAGGAACGCTAAGATCTGGGATCCAGGCATCACAGAGAAACATGCATATCTGTGGAAGTATCCGCACGGGCCCAAACGCTATGATACAGCCAAATACCTATACTTTCTCTTCATCCTCGCTACAGCTTGCTGTTCCTCTTCGATAGTCAGAGCGGCAGGATATTCGGGATGGGGCCGACGGGCACAATGCGGTGCGGATTGATCTGCAAAGAGTTTCATTCAGACACTCAATCGCCCTGGACAGCAGCCAAAAGTGGGGCAGGACGCACGTGCGGGTGAGACCAGTAGTAATGCGTCTTGATGTGGTCGAAGTTGCAGGTTGACGAGAACGCGTCGTTGTTCCAGTACAGCTTCTGCATCCACCTGTTCCCCCACCAGTCACGGTCACCGTCAGCATTCGCTCGCGACATCGACGCCCATGCCTATGCCTCTGCGGGGTGGACGGGAGCACGCACCGGTGGATCGCGGGGTACCCGTCACGGATCGTGCGGAGGTTGCACTTGAAGTGACCGACGTACACGGGGTCGAAGCGGACGATGGTGACGAAGAGCCGCACGTCCGCCTCGGTGAGCTGGTTGCCAATGAGGAAGTCCTTGCCCTGCAGTGTCTTCTCCAGCTTGTCGAGCGACTGGAAGAGCGGGACAACCGCCGCCTCGTATGCCTCCTGCGTTGTAGCGAAGCCCGATTTGTACACCCCGTCTGGGCGCGAACGTCATCATCAGTATCACAGAGTGGTGTGGAAGGAACGAGGAGGATGTATGCGCACTGTTGACGGTGTCGTATACCCACTCGTTGAGCTCGTCGATCTCCTTGCGGAGGGGCTCGGGATAGAGGTCGAGCTTAGCCTTTTCCGCGGGGAGCTGGTCGTTGAACGCGGTATTGAACATGCGGATAATCTCAGAGCTCTCGTTGTTCACGATCGTCTTCTTTTGCTTATCCCAGAGCACGGGCACGGTAAACCTTCGCACATACGCCGCGTCAGAGTCGCGCATACAGCCTGTGTATGCGCATATATCCACTCACCGGCCGTCATAGTCAGCCTTGGCGCTGAGATAGAGGTCCTTGATGTGGTTGGAACCGTAGAGCGGGTCGACATCCGCACCCGGGAACGCGTCCACATTGGCAAATGGCCAGCCGTTCGCGCCCATCTTCGGGGACACTACGCTGACGTCTGTGGCGCCCCGTTGATTTCGATACTTGCGCGATCAGAAACGGATTATTTACCAATGAAGTCCTCCAAGCCCTTCAACTTCCGCACGATGAGCGTGCGCGTTGCCCAGGCTGATAGAAAAGGCTGAGTGTTCCTGTATGCGCGGGGATAGACGAATGGAACACGACTCACGGCACGCGTAGGAGACATAAAGGTGATAGCGGCCTGCAGCGGGGGATCGCGTTTAATCTCGAGTCTTACCCGGATCTGTACAACAAGCAACTCACCCTTCTCAGGGGCGAACTCGCCTCCCTTCTCGATAAAGTTCCTGAAGGAAGAGGCCTTGCGCTTGAAAGAGCCATCGGCCTCCATCTTGCCCTTGCTGATGTCGCTCAAGTGTGAAACGTCGCGGGTGGCCATTGTGCGGAGGTGCAGTGTCGGCGTCGTGAGGGGAGTGTATGCGTGCTGGGGTATGGACGATCTACCAAGACGGGCGGTATTTATCGGCCTTGCGAGGTAGTGGCGGAAGGGCTGACTGCGTAAGAACGACCGAGGCTGAATCATCATGCCAGGCTTTTTGACTTTGAGGAGTGCGAGGCGTTCCCTTTTATGGGGAAGGAGGACACAGGGGTGTCATGGCGTCGCCGTCTGATCGCCTATCTTCCTGCGTTGGCCCTTCAGATCAGCCGCTCACGTCCTGAGCATTGGTAAAGGACGAGAGAACAGTCAGCATCGAGTGAGGACGACGAGGCAGCAACGACGTAAGCAGGGAGAAGGTGGAGGACGCAGGGACTGTCCAGTCGGCACTACTAGGAACGATTTACTCGCTGTCTGTCGTCGATCTGGCCCACGTGGATCCCAGATCTCTTCGCCGATACAGCGTACTGGGGGCACTCCGGTTCGAACGGACACCCTCTTCTTCAGCAACAAGCGCTGCACTCCGACACAGGCCAGCGCATCTCTGCCACCTCATATCTTTCCTTTCAACTACAGCTGCAGACCGTAGAGGGTGTGGAACATTGTCTCATTCCCAGGTTGTTACTGCCTCGTGCCGAACGTGGCCTTTGATAATGATTTCCACCAGCTCCCAAGTTGTCAGCCGAGAAAACACTTACAAGCTCCTGTCTATCCGGTATGTGCTATTCCTTAGTTCGGATTTTGGTAATCCTGATGCTGAGGGGCCGAGTAGCAATGAAGAAAGTGACAGCTTTCAGTTTCTCCCAAACTACATCTGGCTTTGCAGTGTTTGAGGTGGGCCTTCTCTCTGCCCGTATCCGACCATGAATAAAACCGTGGTATGTTTTGTGCCAAGTCATGGTCTCGACCGCATTCACCATAATCACATGCGGACAACGACTATGCTCGCGGGTGACCTCGCCTCTCGTCGAGACCTACGGGCCGCGAGTCCCTCAGGCCCCGGTGCCACTTTACGTGTTTTCTACCGGCTGGTGAGGGATGGTGAGTGCCCGGGTAGCATCAGCAAAAGTGCAAAAATGTCCTGCAGGAATACCGGCTTTGCCTTATTTCTGGATTAATGCCCGGGAATTTCGTAGATTGCGCTGCCATGCAATCCCCACAATCCTCGCAATCCTCACAATATATTTGGGGATTGCATGGTGTTTTCGGGTGTGGTCTGGTCCACTTCTCGTTTGCATGCCAAAACAGTGAAATCTGGGTATTGTCTGAGCATTGTCACGATTGCCTTACGGCGCACTCTAGCAGGACATTTTTTCACTTTTGCTGATGCTACACAACTTACCGCAAAGCGCTCCGACGTTGATCGCTCTTCGCCCGTCATCCCGTCCTAGCCGTACATGTCGGAATATTTTACGGCAAGGGTTTTTGACGAACCTGAGCGCGAGGCTGGAGAGCTCCGACAGTCACTCACAGGGGCGCACAACCGTCACCGCCATTCCCAGAGGGGGCGGCGTCTGTGCTGCTCATTGACGATTGCAGGCCATCGGGGGAGATGGTCGAGATGTTTGGGTGAATGATGGAGACCTGCCATTGGCGCATCAGAGGTAAGGATTTCGCAAATGTCTGATTGCAGCTTTTTCATGTCTACTGTAACTTCGGGGACTTCGGAAGGTATGACGTGTCTGAAAATGTTTGAAAAGCCTGTATATCAGACCGTTTCAAAAATCGTTGAAATTCAACGAACTGCCGACGGGCGGTCATGGATGCGCAAACACGTTCGCCCGCCGGGTCCGCGTTGCCGGTGCCTTACGGACGCCCAGCTTTTTCAACTTACTTTGATCTGGAGCGCAAGCAGGACATGAACCTCGCGCTCGAGACATGTTCCCGCTGTGCCTCTAGAACTGCGCCTCGAAGCTCATCGGTTTCTTTGCTTCCGGTGAGCAGTGCGCCACACAACCTCGTGAAAGTGTTGTACCGCTTAATCCAAGATCGCCACCAGGATAGCCCCCCTTGCCCTCCTTCCCGAGTCTTTATGGAATTACACCAAAGGCGTGGCTCGATCACCGCAGCATTTGGTTTTGCTTCCGGACGTGGTTTGCAGCGGTGGCTTACTGCGATCGACACGCGCTAGTCGCGCGACTCGTATCGGACACCGCTGGGCCTGGTTACTTACCGCAAAACCCGCTCGGCTCAAAGGGCCACTATAACATGGATGCTGAATCTCCCCAACACTCGTCAGCTTCCGCCACCTATTTTTCCCGCATTCAGTGAAGGTTGACGGCGGTACACCAGTGCCCGTTCTCTCGCTTCCCCACCCTTCCTCCTAGTCTCTCTCTATCTCTAATTAATCTCAACAATCCTTGGACATGAAAGCGTGGACTAGTAACTCCTCAATCGCCACCACCGCGGTGCACGATGATCACTCTCTTCAACTCGATAAGGTTCTATCCGGCTCCGATGTTGAGAAGCTTCGTGAACATGAAGATGACGATGCCACAGAGGACTACCCAGACGGCGGTCTGAGAGCTTGGCTAGTCGTCCTTGGTGTGCGTGTCCTCCCTTATGGGCCCCTCGTCTGTCTTCCACTCTAACCTACCGCGACTCTGGCAGGGATCATTAGGTTTATGTGCTACCTTTGGCTTTGTCAACGCGTGGGGCGTAAGTACTCCCCTCTTATCCAGCCATTTTTTGTTGCCGCTTACATGGCTCGGTTGTAGATTTTCCAGGTATACTACCAGGAGGTCATGTTGAGACACATGTCTCCATCGGACATGTACGCTACTCGTCTCTTCATCCCTCCAATCGTGGACTGATGTTCTCTCCGACTTGTAGCGCCTGGATCGGCTCGTTGCAGGTGTGTGCATCCTCTCTATCCTTCGCCCTTCCATCTGACCCAGCCCCCAGTACGCCCTCGTGTTCATGCCCGGCCTGGCCTTCGGCAGGCTCTTTGACATGGGCTACCTCCGACTCCCCGTCTCCGCCGCCTCGGCGCTGCTCATCGCATGCACCTTCCTCACCGCGGAGTGCACAGAATTCTGGCACTTCGTCCTGTGCCAAGGCTTCGGCATCGGTGTACGTACAATCCGCTCGTCGCCGCCGAGCCTGAGTCTTACCGATATATCCGACCGCAGCTATCCAGCGGTGCGGTTTTCACCCTCGGGGCGGGCGTCGTCACGCACTGGTTCCGCAAGAGGCTGGGGCTCGCTCTGGCGTGTCTAGCGGGGGGATCTAGCATTGGCGGGACGATCTTCCCTATCATCCTGCGGAACCTCATCGAGCACTACAGGTGCGTCTCTCAACCATCGCCGCCTACTGCACTCCCTCTGACGCCTTTTACAACAGTTTCAAATGGACTCTTCGCATCACAGCGTTTATCATGGCGGGATTTCTCATTATACTTAATCTAGTGCGTCCCCCCCCCTCCTAGATTATCGTGGCTATATGCTAACCCGCTCCGAAACTCAAGACCGTCGCTAGGAGGCTCCCACCGAAACCCAAACAAGGCCCATTCGTGAACCTCGCCCTATTCAAGGACATCAAATACACCATTTACTGTCTGTCGCTCCTCGTCGGTTTCTTGGGCCTCTACACTGTGAGCTATAGAAAAACAAAGAGTCGTCAGACAGAGTGGCTAATCCTAACAATCGATAACTCTAGTGCTTGACATACATCTCCCTTAGCGGCGTGCTCGCAGGGCTCGACACCAACCTGTCGTTCTACCTCCTCTCCATCGCCAACGCGTGCTCCCTCGTCGGCCGCATCGGCGGGGGCGCACTCGCAGATCGCGTCGGTAAGGCTCAATAGCTTCCCTCCCGAGCATCGGCTCCAAACTAACACCAAAGCCAACCGGCAGGCCCGACGAACGTGCTCATCCCCGGCACCCTGGCAGCGGCGGCCATGACATACGCGTGGCCGTTCGCAACGACGAAAAGTGCTCTGGTCACAGTAGCCGTACTGTACGGGTAAGCCTCTCGTCGTCACCGTCACCTAGGGAGAGAAACTGATTTTGTTGTGCCGTGCGTTGGCACTGGCAAGGATATCCTCTGGGGTGTTCGTCGCGATCATGGCGCAGCCCGTCGTCCGCATGGGCAAGATTACGGAGGTCGGCATGCGCACAGGGATGGCGTTCACCGTCATGTCGTTCGGCGCACTCGCCGGCCCGCCCATCTCTGGGGCGATCCTCGACCACACGGGGGACTTGAAGAACGTTGGGTACTACGCGGGTGCGTTGATATCGCTCCTTTGTGAGCCTGTGGGACGACTTCACTGACCCACGGTGGCGCATGTTGTTGTTAATATGGATAGGTTCGACGATGGTGGGCTCGGTGTTGCTGATGGTGACCGCTCGGTATTTGCTGCTCGGCAAGTGGGTTGGGAATGCTTGAACCCAAGGACGGTGATGACGCGACAACGACCTATTTGGAATCCAAGGTACTCTATGATGCCCCAAAGCCCCCGCGGGCTGACGAAATTTAACGTGGTTGTATTTATCTGCATACACGCTGCTCCCATCCATCTAAAGACATAGCGTATCTGATGATTATAGTAGATATTCACCGCATATATGCGTATTATGTAGTACACCCAGAATAATATTGCCTGTTGGTATCATTGAAGCAATCCCCATGGGTCAGGTCGAGGTGCAGCGAAACGATAGTCGTGTCGTCTTGAAGTGTGTCGTTTCAAGTTCCCACCTGGTTCCCACATCTCTAGTCGTATCCGGTCTTGGCAGCGAACCATGCCGCAAACGGTCAAGGTCGAAGTGCGAACAGCTTCCCATTACATCCGCATAACAGCCACAACGACTGCACCCGCGACCGCCATCAGCAGCCCGCGGACGAGTGGGCGGCGGTGCGCCTTCGCGCCGTTACCCGAAGCTTTCGCACCAGGAAGGGTCGTTGGTCTAGTGTGTGTTGACGGGAATGATGAGGCCCTTAGTCGTACGCAAGCTCAGCGAGGCACACACCTGTGAAGCAGCGGGCCGTGCACAGAGGGAGGCCTCCCTGGCAGATGGACCGAGGCAGTTGGCGCTGGGAGCGCTCCACCGATCGTCGAGACCGTCGTGCACTGCGACGTGGCCGGTGCGGGGTGAGCGGAGGGGGTGACGGGGTCGCCCTGCCGGAACACGGTGCCGTTGTTGATGCCCATGGGCTTTTGATGTTATCCGACGGGTCGCGCGCACCAAGCTTGAATCAGGGAGGGAGGGGGTGAAGGGGGTTAGAGGGGACGCACCTCGCCGGTCTCGCCTTTGCATGCGTCGAAGCCGGCCTTGTAGTTGCCGGGCATGTTCCAGTCGCAGCCCATGAGGTCATAGATGTGCTGACAGAGGGTCGCGGCGTTGGGCCCATCCTTGCACGCGCGGATGCAGAACTTGCTCGCCGACATGAAGTTCTGGGTGTGGCAGAGGGTCAGCTGAAGCGAACAAGGCGCATATATGCGGCAGAACAGGCAAGTGGATGAGTTAGAGGTCCGAGATCTGTTTACTGACCGTCCATTCATGCATCTGCGTCATCCCGTTGCCAAACGCACTCGAGAATACGAGTCCGCCGATTGGATTGCCTGTTAGATAGTCGCGTGCGTGTGAGTATATGCGGGCGCAGGTGAAGCACATCGCTCACCGAGGCCGTCCTTTCCGTGGGGGTCCATCTCAGTCATTGCGGTTGTGGTTCCCTTCGGGATGTTAAGTTTCGTCAGGTCGCCGATACCTGTGATCTGTACGTAGTCCGGGGTCTGAACGAAGTGTGCGCCCGTGATGGCTCCCGGCGGGATGGTTCGCGTGCCGTAGCCCGGCCTGAGGCACCAGGCCACCGCGTTGCGCTTCGTGTTCGCGATATCAGGCTTGGGTCCTGACTCGGGTGGGGCGAAGAGGCAAAAATCCATGACTGAGTTGACTGCAGAGCATCCATCCACAAGGATGTGTTTTGAGAGTCACGGGCATTGGATGAGGGCGGGATGGGCGCACCATATGCGTTCTGGCACAGGGAACCATGACTTGAAAAGCTTCCGCACTTGTTGGTGCCAGTCTGGCCCGGTTTTGAAGTCTTGGGCGCACTGTCTGGAGTGAATGTCTGGCCATCCGTCTGCGCAAGCGCAACGGACGCTAGCGACAGGGAAACTAGAGTGCAGAAACGGGTCATGGCTGATACTAGGGATGAAGGTAGGGTAGCAATGTAGAAACGAGGAAGCGGGTGGGAGTAGAAAGGTAAGAGGGGGTGGAGAGAACGGGCGTGCAGTTCGCTTTCGTCCAACAGTCCATGTGAAGGGTGAACACCGTCTCTTACTCGGTCGTCCATCTATACGGGGGAGTCAAGCCGCAAAGTGATGCCTTTACCCAGCATGCCTTCTCGCCCGAGTATTTTCTAGTCGGCGGTCATGGAGACCTGCGCATCAGTAAGACACTGAGAAGATATGGCGGAGTGTCGGGCATTAGTAGGCTGCCGGTCATCTGCTACCTCACGTACCGGCCATCTCGACATGCGAAAGAGGTCAGGCTAACCTTACCGAGAGCATAAAATGCACCACCCACCACAAAGACTATTCACGCGCCTGACATCCCAATGAGCTCACCTCAGTCTCGATATGGCATCCAGCAAACATAGCAGACGCTATCTCGCGAAGCGTGATAGCTACGCGGACGCTCGGGGCAGCATAGACGGTGGAAGAAAAGTGAATTGGGAAGGACAGCACCAGGTCTACTTGGAATGCGCAGCCTCTCCACGCTGTATCAGCCCCACACCGACAATAACGCCGTCTGCCAGGATATCCGCTGCCTTGCGACGGTCATGGGCCTGGTGCTGCGCCTTGCGAATGAACTCGGTCTTGACCGTCTTCGCACGCGCGATCTGCACGTCCATGGATTCCGAATGCAACACATGGCATATCGGCGGGATATAAGGGATGGATGTATGAGGGGGAGTGTGGAGGACAGGTTTAGGAGAGGGATTAGGGAGGAAGGACTGATCATGCGCACCTCTTTGGTGTGATGGAGACACTCGAGGTAGTCGTCCGCTTGCGCGGTGCATCGGCTAGGGACGTCCGTTTGCGCATAACACTATATGAAACTTCATGAATATGCGAGAAAGAACAAAAGAGAGCAGGACATCGCACTTTAGAGAACTCCTGCCAGTATGCAAAGCAACGAGGGACGCCTGCGAGCATACAGCCATGTTCACATCGAACAGCGATTACTCTCGCGTGAAAACATACCTCCGTGGTAACCAAACCCTGACTGTGGAGTGGAGAGATAGGTTGTTAGAATTGATGTCTCCAGTAGAAGGGTGATACGCGTACAGCCATCGCTCAGAGTCTCAAGGGGAATGGGGCTAAATGCTGGGGTCGTTGCGAAAGCCGGCGACCAGCACACTCCGGCGTCCCCCGCCTCAATGCGTGACAGAGGTCACCCGTGACTAGTAGCACGTGCTGATCTTGGGCGCTAACTACAAGCGTGCTTTGTCGCAGTGGCGGCACACCGCCACAGACGAGGCGGAGGCTATTCGCGAACCGCATCATCCAGCTCGCCACGACCTTCCCTCGTTTCATCCTCCTCGCACTCCTCGCCACGTATCCAAACCCATCGCGACCATGGCGGAACAAGCTGAACTTGCGTTTGTCAAGAACTTCGTGAATGCGCTCAGCACGCAGCCTGTCGTATACCCGAATGACTACCAGCAAGCCCCAGCTAACGAGCTCAAGAAGGTCCCCGTCCTGCCCGTGAGTGCATATCTTCGTCCCCGCGCTGCGTGGTGGTTTCTGGGGCAGGAAATTAGGACATGGGTTCTAATGTGGTTTGGATGGCGCGGCTGATCTGTGTAGATCGAGCTTCCGCCACCTCCAGAACGGCAGGATTCTGTGTCTGCACCGACAGGTACGTACACCACAACCCCTATACGCGGACATTTGCGTACGACGTGTTTCAACGCATATATTGACTGCATGGCGCATATACCCTTCCTAGGATCGATCAGCTTGACGTTCAAGTCCACGAAGCCCGTCCAGTCCTACACACTCTCCGTCCAGCCCACGGACACCGTTGCACAGATCAAGGCGCAACTCGCGGGCACACCAGGCGCGCCCCCGGCAGATGCTCAGCGCCTCTTGCTCAAGGGCAAGGCTCTAGCCGACGCGAAGCTCCTGCAGGAGTACGCGGTCAAGGATGGCGACACCGTCAACCTCATGGTCAAGCCCGGCTTTGACTGGGATCCGTCCAAAGTCTCTGCCCCAACGCTTGCTCCCGAAAGCGAAGCCAAGAACGAGGCCTCAACGCTGTTGCCGAGCCCAGAGCCTGCGAGGACAAGAGGCCACGGACGGATACCGTCTGTCGTGCTCTCGCCATCCCCGTCGCTGACACCGAGCCCCGGGGAGATCCTGGTGGATATCCCGCTGGTGTTGGACGCGTCTGTGATCCCGGCATCACCTTCGTCGGTTTCTGATACGCCCTTCCACACGACAATATCGAAGCCGGAGTTCTGGGAGAAGCTATATGCGTTCCTCAAGTGAGTTCTCCTTTCCACCCTTTCTATCTTTGCCACCCCTTCTTCCCGCCACGTTCTTATTCGCTACCACCGTCGCCACGTATCGCCTCATTTCGCCCTTTCTCTTTCAACCGTTTCTATGCCTTCATGGGCGCGAGACGCTTCTCCCCGCTTTCGGATACCACTCAATTCCTTGGTCGAGGCACAGTCATATGAACACGGTAGGTCGCAGGAGCTCACCTTCGCTCTCCTCTTTCTTCTACAGGGCGGAGTTCTCCAGCCAAACAGATGCTGTAACAGCTTGGGAGGACTTCCTTCGCGCGAGCAAAGGGTCACTCTCCGTGAGCGAAATCGCGAAGATTCGCGATGCAGTCGGCCTCATGGGTATGGCCGGCACCTAATTACATCCCACCCCGCCGACCCCTTCCCTGCATCTGTCCTCTGTTCCTTCTCTCCTCGTCGGATCCGCATATACTCAACTCGCTGCAATAACACTTCTGCTTTCTTTTACCCTTCTCCACGTTCGCGATATTTTGGTCCGCCGCCCGCCCTTGGTTCTATTTGTGGCCGGCGCATGCGACATGGCGATCAAGAATAACCTCGCGCGCGGCTGTGTGGTTTGAATTTCGCGAAACGCGGTTGGCTCGGCCAAATTTAACGTTAACCATCCGCGAGAGGCGCGGGACTGGGACGTGGGTGCTATGGTGATCTGGGGGTAGATGCTATGCTCTCGGCTAAGTATGGGGAGAAGGATTGCGAGCAAGATTCAGGGATATATTTAGGAAGGGGCTGGGACCATGGTTAAGTCGTTGTTAAGTACCTTCTACACATTTCCCCTCTTCTTTGATGCATGGTGTTCTATTCCAGCGAGTCGTTCGTTCTCGGGCTCACGGCGGTCGTCGCGAGGCAGTTTTGCGTGGGTGCGTTCCCTTCTTGGCGGTCCTCGTGGGACCTCAGGTTGCGAACGAGTTCTCGCTTACCCTGTCTGGTATGTAAAAACTGTCCTTATCTCACAGCTTCCTGGCCCTTGCCTCGCGCCGAGATGTGCAAGGCTGTCCACAAGGAGAGAAGATTGAACAAGCTTATGCCGTCGACGCCGAGCCCTCCCGTCAGCGTGGCAGACGTAAGCGGCGTAGCCCTGACTGGCTTTCACGAGGCCGCTTACACAACGATATCGGCTCCGCCGAGGTCGCGCTATCCTGTGTAGTCAAGCGGATAAGTTATAATTTTGTGGCGCCGTCTTGTCGTTCTCACTGTCCGTGTTGATGAGGAGGACTCAGAGGGTATACTGCAGTCCAAATGGGCACGCTGCCTCGCAACCACGCTACCTGCCGTTCAAGGTTGGAAAGACTGTGGGGAAGGAGGGCGATAGTAAGTAGATTCGGATGCACAGAGATCCTGGGCGCCGCGGGAAGTCACATCTATAATCTAGGTCCCATCAAGTTGAAGTTACTTATCATCCGGGGTCGGTGAGTGTGTCGATATTTGACATGAAATTGTATGACTGAGGCCTCCCCCAGCCTCCGCCGCGCCAGGAACGCCGTAAGCAGCCTGTGAGCGGGACTTATTCAAGTTGACATGGCCACATGGATACAAGCAGAAACATGTCCAGGTGGAGCAAGAGCACGAACACTGGGGTGTAAGTACAGGTACTCTTGGCGGCTGTGCATGCCAGATCTCGGTCGGAGGATGAGCGAGAGCGGGCCAGAGTTGGAGCTTTCGAAGGCGAGTAATCTGGGCACTTCCTTCCGGAGCTACTTGTGGAGGCGTGTCGATGCTAGACGATGCTAGCTGGTAGTGGTACGCGCAGGTTCGAGGCATGCTGGTCTGGACTCCCATCTGTTCAGTAGTCCAGGAATCAGTGTGGTGAGGAGAAGGACCTTATGCGGCGACCTCATCTGCTCACCTTGCACCTACTTATTTTCTCAAGGAGGCTTTTCAAGTCGGCGTCGTGTGGATGTTCAATCATCACGAATTTTCCCGTCCGCTCTTGGAACGAAGTTAGTCGTCATCCACTGTTCAACATGGTCTTCCGTCTCCCACGACAAGATAGTTTCGAACAATCTTTCGTTGAGCGAGCACGGCCACTCGGATCTTCACACCTGGCGATAAGTAAACAGGGACGAGTTTTCAATCACAGGCACTGCTGACATAGCCAATTGAGGCTAGACGAGGCAAACTGGAGGAGGAAGCCTGAGGAAGCTCGGAAGAAGGAGACTGGAAGCAGTTGGAAACGTCTCGCCGTGACCATGACTTGGATGTTCCGTATTGCGGGTCCGCGGCAGCCTTTCGCGAGGACAGCCCTACTGAAAGGCTTGGCATGATGCCCGGCGTAACGGAGGAATCGTGTGAATCTGCCTATTCGGTGCCTGTGCACATGGAGACTTCATTCATCACCGCGAGCTTCCCCAACTGCTTCCCGCAGACGCAGCTGGTGCGAGCAGGTGTGCGGGGCGCCACCAGGTCCACCACCCGCCGGTGCCAACCCATCAGCGGGGTTGCCTCCATCCCACTCCATGCGACGCTTGGGCTGATGACAATCAGATAGCACGGGAACGGCGGACGAGAAGTGGCCAGCGAACCGAACAAGGATGGTATAAAACACCGCCCCCTCTCTTGCCTCGGTCTTCTGTCCTTCTGACCTCCGCACGACCTTCGCGTCCACGGCCTTCGCGGTCCCTCTGCGCCAGCCTCGCCTCCACTGCGGCCGACCACCTGTGTCCTGCCAGTGTTTCCGCCTGTGCTGCCGCCATGTCGTCCACCGCCTTCCAGCCCGAACTTCGGGCACACGACGACTTGGACCTCCACCGCACCATGAGCTCACGCGGTTCGACGTCCGACGAGAAGAACCTGGGAAAAGCGGAGCATGGTGGGGATGAGGGCTTCGACCACAATGCCGCCCCGGACATGTGAGTCTTCCACTGATTGCTCACCCTGGTGGAGTGGAGGCAAGCACGCAGAGGGGCTGATGTTGGGTTTCGCCTATCCACAGCACGAAGCCGTTCCCCATAGACCCCGATGAACCTGAGGAGACACACCAGCTCACTATCCGGTGAGATAACGCCATTTCATATTCCATGTCTGTTTAGACTCGACTCATGGATGCGCCCAGGGCTGTCTTCGTTGGGTGCTGTCTTGGCGCGGTGGTTGGCGCCTCGAATATCTACCTTGGCCTCAAGACGGGCTTCACGTTCGGCCCGCAGGTGAGTATCCTCAACGAAATGGATAAGAGCGGGCGTGTTTTACTGACTGGCGTTGCCTTGGCAGCTCTTCGGTGTAAGTGCCCCACCTGGAGTCATCCAAGTTCCACACGCGTCCATCTGCTGACCTGCGATCACCTGCCTTCGCTGGGACCGCATACAGGCCATTTTCGGTTATGCCATCATCAAGCCGCTCTCCAAGGCACTGCCTGAGTCTGGTCTCATCGGTCGCCTCTTCGGTGGTTCGTTTGGCCCCAAGGAGAACTGCACCGTCCAGTCCGCCGCAACGGCGGCCGGTGGTATCGGCATCCTCTTCGTCTCGGCTGTCCCCGCCATGTACCGTCTCAACCTGCTCTCGGAGCTTCCCAAGCAGGATATCGGCAAGCTGATCGCCCTGACGGTCTGCGCTGGATTCTTCGGTGTCTTCTTCGTCATCCCCCTTCGCAAGTACTACATTGTGAAGCAGAAGCTGACGTTCCCCACCCCTGCCGCCACCGCCATCACCATCCGTGCGCTGCACAACAGCCGCACGGGTGCAGTGGCGGCGCGCAAGAAGTCACTTGCGCTCTTGTATGCGTTCATAGCCGTGTTCGTGTTCAAGGTCGTTTCTGGATACGCCCCTGGTGTTGTGAGTAGACGATGGCCTGCAGTGGTGAACCTCCAGACACTAATAACACGGGTCATGTAGATCTTCGACTGGCATATCGGTTGGACCCTCTACCGTCTCGGCTTCACCAGCATCATCTCCTTGGAGAACTATGGCTGGTGGATCGAGTTCACTCCTGCGTTCTTCGGCGCCGGTATGCTTTCTGGTATCAACGCCTCTTGGAGCTTCTTCGGCGGTTCCATCCTCGCGTGGGGCGTTATTGCCCCATCCCTGGTCAAGAACGGTCTTGCCTTTGGCGCTTCGATCTCTGACGAGTATCCGCTGATCACCTACAACGCGCTGTCGTTCAAGGACCCTGCGCTCTACACCACCCATCCCTCTCCCCGTTACTGGCTCCTCTGGCCGGGTGTGCTGATGATGTTGCTCTATTCGTTCGCCGACCTCGCCATGAACTCCGGCTCCATGATCGCGAACATGCGCAAGGCCGGCTTCAACCCCAACCCAATCTCGTGGTTCCGCGAGGACCCCGACTACAACCCCGACGAAGACGAGGACCTCTCCCCGCGCGAGGACCGCGTCCCGACGCTCTGGTGGACGACCGGCCTGCTGCTCAGCATCGTCCTGTGCTGCGCGATCCTCGCGACGCTCTTCAGCGATGAACGTCGGCGAGGCGCTCCTCTCGCTCGTGCTCGGCTTCTTCTTCTCCTTCATCGGCGTCCAGTCCGCCGGCACGACCGACGTCAACCCCGTCTCGACCGTCGCGAAGGCGTCGCAGCTCATCTTCGGCGGCATCGGCAAGGGCGCGCACCTCGCGCAGGGCCC